>JBAMHV010000018.1:11394053-11404933 GCA_037177535.1 Pseudomugil gertrudae
GTAGAGAGAGAGTGGCAGCACGCGTGCTTAGGGTCTCTCGCTTGTTCCCATAACTGTGGATATATATATATATATATATATATATATAGATATATATATATATATATAAAATAATCTTTCAACACTAATAATTTCTCTGTGCCCAGAATATTTAAGAACCTGTGAATGTTTTTGCTTAGTTTTTTTAGCTGCCAGTGTGTTGGTGTGAACGTGTGTAAACAGATGAAGTCCTTGAGAACCACAGCGCTGTCATCGAGGACATTACTAGCAAGGCCGGACCACCGCTACCCTCTGGGACACCAACATCTTTATATCTTTTTGTTCTGGTAATTGAACTTTAAAATAACATGATGTTTTGCATCACCTCAGAAAACTTCCTTGTGGGATTTTGCATTTCTAACACCTTGATTTGAATCTTTTTAGCTCACATTGTCCCTTATTTTAATCTTTCTTCACTTAACTATCATTTTTAAATTGCTTTCATTTTCATTTAATCAAACTTAGTTTAAATGCTTCTCAGAATAACTGTGAAATTTTAACTTATTCTACCACAAAGTGATTGACCCACACAAATATGGGGCCACTTAGTATTTGAATATAAGAGTACAGCTTGGATTGAGGATATATTGTTGCCTCTGTATTTAATAAGCAAACAGCAGCTCTTTTTCTGCTCCTAGCTAGCTGACAAGCTAACAACCCAAACTGATCATTACTTGATCAATAAAATCAGGCCTAAGAGTCGCTATCCTGATCATTTTTTTTGAGGATCACAAATTGGTTGTATGCTTGACGGTGTGTGTGCGTACATGCAGGGATGGCACCGTGGAGGTTTTACCGTATCATAGACATATTAGCGTTAGACTTGAATGAAAACAAGATGCTACTTGCATAGACCCTACTGTAAGGCAGATAGATCTCTCTCCTCCAGACCTCTATGTCCTGTATTTCTGTGTTTTAATGCTTTGTCTCTATGCCAGTGGACTCACTCATCTCACTATGGCTGTACATGTGCCTTTTATTAAAGATCATGGAACCTGCGCTGCTGTTTCTGCCTTTGTGTGAGCAAGTTGAATATGAGAACGGAAATAGGCCTGGCTCTGTTGGTCTACATAAATTATGTATTGAGCACTGCGGTTATGAAATCTAAATTAAATTTCAGAGGCTTGTCTGGGTGATGGATATGTTTCATTGAATCTGATGAGAAGAATATGAATCACAGAGAGTACAAAGTGAATTAAAGCTGCAAGCAGCGATGAACAATTCTTGCATTTTGAGGGCGCTTGGGTCTGTGTCTTCACGTTGTTAAATGTGGAAGCTACTTCAGGTTTCATGATGGAAACATTAACTCTGATGTGTTGCCATGGCCCAGCTCATTGAGGTAATGCAGGTTTACGACAGGATGAACTCACTTTTAGAGCAACATGAAGTCTGTAGTAAGCTGACAGAACAAGTAACCTTTACAAATCTGCAAAATGACGTCTTTGCACCAAAACATCTGACTGTGTCTGGTTTCGGTTCCACTGGAACTTTTTTTTTAGGTTTCTGTGGGTGTTACAAGCCAGATTAATGATATAAGGTGCTGTTCTGGAGCTGCGTCAGTAGGTGGCGGTGTTGAGTCATTTTCACCCCCCTACAAACGTGCACGAGACCTTTAACTCTTCAAAACCAACAGAGGACAAATGGGAGGAAATCGGGACAAAGTCCAGTTTATAAAAGAAAATGAAAAGTCCTTGTTTGGGCTTTGAACCTTCCTCTTTAACATGTATGTACCGATGATGATGGTCGGAGTTACAGTAGCTTATGGTATCCTTTAGGGGCAGAAGACAAGGATGAGATTACAATATGATTTTTAGTCACCTTTTTACCATAAAATGATGCAAAAGGTCACAGAAACTGTGTCAAACATAAATACAGCATTATATGATTAAATATTTAAAACAAACTGAAGCATTTGAGTGGCGTATGAAGCAAGGAAACCTTTTGCTGGAAATTTACCAGTAAGCTGCAGGTGTAAATGAAATGAAGACCAGCTGATATGATCTTATCTGATTCAGTTTCCAGGGTTGTGTTGCTGAATAAAACAGCAGTTATGTACACTCTTAGGTAAATAATAGCATAAATAGCACAGTAGCTGAAATAGCTTGATGAAGTTTTGTCATAGCTGCAGCCTAAACAGGCTTGTTGCAATGTCTAGATGTGCTGCAGTCTTTAAGTATTGTGTATGTATACTCTCCTCACAAACTACAGTCACTTTACGTAACATTGTAACCAGTTTGTGGCTGATCAAATGAATAAAACGTTTTCTAACTACAGCTGTGTTTTAACAACATTCCAGTAGTGACACAAGTCAAACTCTTTCCTTGTCAGGAAGTTTGGAGCCTGATTATCCCAAAAATCAGGTTATTTTAAAACATCTCATTGTTGATATGTGCTGCTTTGGACTGAACAGAAAGCAGCACTGGTCCTCGTATCGTATATATTGCCTCTCAGATCTGTCTCATTCCAGCTCTTTTGTCAGTGAAACCATCAACTTCCGAGGAAACGGAGAAAGAATGATGCAGACGTGACGTCTTCAGTCAAACCACAGCACTTTATTCAATTCACACAGTGCATTTCCCTTTGACACAATATATAATTTAATAACAATATAAAACTCCATTTGTGTATATAAATTATGCATTCAGTACAGCAGCTCTGATATATACTACTAAGCTTTGGTACAATAGAACATTTATCTCTGTGAATGTGTGTGTGTGTGAGAGAGAGAGGAGCATACCCAAAGGGCATCATCTGAAAGAGAGTGGTGAGGGTGAGGATGGTAAAGGAGTGTAAAATGATGTGTTTGTGATAAAAACTACTTTGTATGCATATGAGTTCAAGCAGGACCTTCTCTCCGTCAGTACTGTGCACTCCAGGTTGGAGTGCTGAGGTTGGTGCAGCTGGGAGGAGGGCAGCTACCGTGATGGGAGGGGGGAGGCACCATGCAGCAGTAACCCATGTCTGCAAATGCTCCTGTCGTCTGGGGATAGGACACAGAAACACCTCCCTGTTGGAAACAAGCGACAAATGCAAGAACAGTTATTTCTGAGACTGAACTTCAGGAGATCTGAAGGAGAACGAGATCCCTGACTGCTTTTGTTTACCTGAACCATGCTACACTGATGGGGGGTAACTGGAGCGTAGGTCCCCAGCACCGGCTGGGTGTGGGAAGACTGCTGCACCCTCACAGCAGGGGTGTAACCTCCTGCATACACACACGTATAGAAGATAATTAACGATATGTAACTTTCACAGCTATTTTAGGAGGAATTTAAGGTGACGTGATGGATAAATCGGTGCCTACATGCAGATTTATATTCCATTTTCAGAAACAAATCTCTCACATCTGTTTATTAATTAATAAAGAAAAACAGACTGTCCATCATGGATGTGTGGATTCATTTTAAATTGGGTAAACACAATCCTGTTAGTGGGGAAAATGGTAAGAGATAGTGGGATAGTGTAGGAAGCCTGCAATGCTCTCTCTATGATGAAGAGAAACAGCAGGAAAAGAGACCGGTTCACTGTGAGACCCTCAGACTACATCTCTGACAGTGTAACGGCCCCCTCCTCTACTGCCACTTGTTTTTCTGTCTGCCCCCCTAACACATCCAGGCTGTACCTGTAGGTGGTGCGGCTTGGCTGTGACTGTTCTGGCTAGGTGAGACCGGCCTGCATCCGTGCTGAACTGAGGTAGGGTACTGGCCGTAATAATTCACAGGCACCTGTTGGATGATACATTATTATCCATACATTCTTCCCTTAGATGACTTATTTCATGCTAATCATCACAAACATTTTTTCTTAATCTAATATGACCACTCGCACACACTGTCACACACACGTAGAAAAAGACAATAAGATGTGAAGTTCATGTATGTTTACCTGAGGTGAGGGCTGGCAGTAGCTGGGTGGGTTAGGAAGGGGAGGAGGAAGAGGAACTGCATAGACGTAACCCTGATTAGGAGGGTAGAGGGGTGGAGCGTCTCCTGCTGACTGACAGCTCACTGTCACATGAGCAAACGGCGAGGAGAAATCTTCAACCTGCCGATCAACAGAAAAGAGGTCAGATTGCACGAGTGTGCGCAAACATACACACACATACTGCAAGCAAGCAGCAGGTCACAGAGTGATACATACTGTAGGGCATGGCTGTGAGGGAGTGACAGGCAACATCTGCGGAGCTGTGTATGGGACAGACAAGTACTGAAACACCTGAGAGAGACACACATATGGAGACAGAAATAAAGGCACTAACAGTGACAAGTGTGTGTCAGTGTGAACATAAAGCTCATTGTGTGTGTGTGTTACCTTCTGCTGCTGAGGTAGAGAGCCCTGCAGCCGAGTCTGGCTTCTGATTGGCTGCTGACTGTCTGGAGGGTTGTACACAGCAGGGGTCCCATCAAGGTTAAGGAAAGGTTGTCCTAAGAGAGCAAAGGTTGAGCATGATGGATGTGCACATCTTCTGGGAACACTGGTGCATGTGTGTTTTGTACCAGTAAACGGGTTCACTAATACGGTCCCTGGTGGGATCTCGTTCTCCGTGTTGTAGGCGGAGTGAGGAGCCGGCTCCTCTATGATGGGAGGAGGTGAAGGGTGAGGACAAGTGGAGGGCAGTCTGTAAAGAGGGATGGAACCTGGAAGACACGGAGAGAATGAAAAGTAGATGAGGAAGAAGAGCTGAGAAAATAAGAGTAAGAATAGATGTGGATAGGAGAGAACGCTCGCCTCCCATCTGTGCTAAAAACAAACTACATATCACCCTTCAGCATAATGACGTCTTTGTTTTGTTTTTTCTCCCTGAATATGTGAAGAAGACTGGAGGTGTTGTGTGAAAATTTACAGCTATGGTGTGAAGATTCATGAACACCAGAACTTCCACTGCTTTTTGTTAATTAGATGTTACCGAATAAAGAGCTGATAATTTATAAGCAGTGATTTTTTCCCAAAGTATGGTGATGAAGCCTGTCCATAAGTTTGCTTGCACACAGATGTGGAGAAGCAAGGTGTCTTCCCCTCGATGACTGAATTTACACTGTGATGATGTCACGTGTAAGTGTTAAAAATTGCCTCCACTTTTTTCTTTCTGAAGCTTAAAATGGCGCACCTGAACCTCTGCCGTCCCAGCTGTGGCTGGCAGGTTGGCGGGCTTTCGGTGTGGAACTCCATTGATACGGGGAATCGGAGTCTGTGCTGCTCCAGGGTTGGGGGTCGTTGCTGTAGCGACAGTCGGTCTCAGTGCTGCTCTGCCTGCTGCTGCTTGTCCAGCTGGAGCCTGAGCTGCCTCGACTCCCCCTGTGAGGCATATCCAGAATCATCCAACAGCCTTATTATTGCATGAGAGACGTTCCATTCGTGAAAAAGGGAACAAAAATGAATCCCACATGTGCTTATGTGCTATATATAATGAAGGATCGAGGTTTTATGCTACATTAATTCACCAAAATGAGCTATAAAGACTTTCTTTCCTGTCAGGAAATCTCAACCCTGACACACACAATGGGATCAAATAAAATCTAGGTCTTTTTTTTCTGATCGGCTGAGGACTCTAAAAAGCTCTGCACCAGCCAGGCTGACCAGATTAAGATGATAAATGACTGCGTGTGTGCAGACAGAGCTCTACCTGAAAAGCTTCCTTCTCCTCTGGGTCTCAGCATATGGATTGTACTCCTCCACATCCCTGCACACCGCGCACACACACACAGACATATATTAATGTTCATATGCTGAGAGGCACATGCAAAAGAAAAAAAAAACACTGCAGGCAAGGTTACCTGGTTTCTGCATGGGTACTCTCCTGGGTGCAGAGTGGCTGCAAAAGTACAGAGGAGAAATGAGTTTGAATCCTCGCTGCGCCGTGTCTATTTTGCTCGTCTCGGTCTGTTTCTCTCACCTCTTTGTTGAAGATTCGTTCTCGCGCTCTTAGGTAATCCTCCTCTCTCTCCTCCATCGACTTGTTTTGTTTATCCCGTAAAGGATGAAGGCAATTCTGTTCAGCCAAGAAAGGAAGACGGGTCAAATCACAGATAGGATGCGATCAATGTTAATCATGGAGATAATTCCTGAAAGGATGGACAGACCTGGTCATCTGAACTGTTGTCTCTCTTCAAAATGGTTTTCCACTGATGGGTCTCTTCGGCTTTGTCCTTACACACCATGTCTAGAAAACACTGCTCTGGTCTTTTGCAGCCGAACACAACTGTAATTAGTTCACTTTAATGGGGAAAGAACTACAGGGGGAAACAGGCGTATTATCCATGCTTACATGCGTGTGCTGCTGGTCCTGTTGATGATGACAGACTTGCCTGTCTGGTCTACATTGTGCTCCATGCCAAAGTAGGCCGCCACCCGATGGACCAGCATACGGTGGTAAGATGACATGTTACGGAACTTCTTAAAGGGGCTGAGGGATAAAAAAAACGAGGATGAAAGATGAAGACAGAATGAAAAACTGTCAGGATAAAGAAGCGATACACAGCGACACAACTGGCTCAAATAAGCTATAAAGGACAAAATGATAACACAAAGGGATGCTTACATTTTTAAAAGGATTAAACAGACAGATAGTGAAAGGAAGACTCAAGGTTACCAGCTCGCCTTCACACATGCTACCACACGCACCTATTGCTGGTGATGAAGTCGATCATGTCCTGCTCCAGTTTAAGCAGCATCATACGGTCTCTGGGGTTGTTGTTGAGGGTCTCTGTGATAAACTGGTGCAGATCTATGCCGGTGGAGTCTCTGTACTGCTTATCGGACTCTGAGAAAGACAAAAAGAAGGTGAGGTGAATGATAAGACACAAAAATACAAAACCGCATCACAATATTTAACAACCCAGGAGAGATGCATCCAAATAGGGGCAGAGCGTCCCATTTTATTACATATTATTTGCTTTATCCTTCCTCCCCTTTATGAGATATCAGCGACACACACATACCTTTGGACAGTGAATTTTTCTTTGGATCTGAGCTGTTCTCCTGATCTTCCTCCTCAGAGGAGGTTCTTTCATTGACCTGGCAGCTAGATGGCATGTTTGCGTCTGCAGATGCCTGAAATGCAAGAAAATAATTTGAGTGAAGTAATGAGGATGAGGAGCACACAAACATATATGTATGTCCACTACCTGAGTTTCTTCCAATGGAGAGGACTCCTCACAGACAGCCATACTGCGTGTTAACTTTCCTTTGGCCTGAAATCCACACAAAAGCAGAAATATAAAGTCATGGAATCTAGTGCGATTGATGTTATGTAAGAATGAGTAATGAGAGGCAACGCTATTTTAGCTTACCTTAACTTTGTTCTTTGGTTGCACCTGGTTACAGCGTTTCTGCAGGTGAGGGCGTAATTCATTATTAGACTGTGAGCATGCGAGCGGGGAGGATGCATCATTTAAAAGCGGAGGCAAGCAGCTATTTGTACGTTTAGTGTCGCTTACCTGCTGCTCGCGCTTCTTAATGTCAGCGTGACACTTCTCGTCCCCCCTCTGATTGCAGAGGGGAAGACATGGTGGAGGGGAGGGGCAGCTTATGTCCCATGATGTGGAATCGCTGGGTTTTATGAGGACATCTGTGCTTTCTCTAGCCGCTTCTGTCATCCTTCTGAAAAAAAAAACACAGGAGATAAACTATTTGGCTTTACCTACTTACGCAGGTGATGTCTACAGCTGCACACCGCCCTTCGATGCAAAAATATGTTTGCCTGCATTTGCATGAATATGCATGTGCGTGTGATTTGTTCCTACCTTTGGGAAACAGTTTACTCGAGAGTCTTAGACGTGAATGATGGGGTCATATAACCCATGTTCCCAGAGGGCAGGCAGAAATGCAATTATTGTCTTCACCTCTGTCCGGTGTCTCTGCTGTTTCTCTTTCTGCGGGGCTTTCGCTCGTCAATGGAAAATAGCCTGAGAAGATTTTTAAAAACAACAGGAAGGGAAAGAAAAGAAAATCTTAGAGGCTGTTGTACACGAGGAGTACCACTGCAGTGTTCCACACAAACACACACACTCATATCAAACAGTTGCCAGAGCATAAAAGCAGAGCTGCTGGAAATTACATCAAGAAGCTAAGCTTGTGTGTGTGTCCTTATGTGTGTGTGTGTCTCTGCCGACACTTCCACCAGCAGCGTCCTGGCTTTGACAGCTAATTGCTGTTGTGCAGCAGTCAGCGTATTACTGTAAGTGCGCCCCGTGCATGCGTGACTTTAACATATAAGCATTGTGTGTGGAAGTCAAATTTGCAGTGTAGCTCACGTGAACCCATGTCTGGTATGTGTGTGCGTGTTTAAGCGTGTCCTCAAGCTTTTCTTAGAAACAGCAGCTGTGGAGGAGAGCATCATCCAATCTGGCACCACTGATATTCCCAAAATGCCAAGCTGAATCTCTGATCCCTGTGGTGAGAATACTGCTGAGCCGAAACAGATACACACACACACACACACACACAAAAGAGGAAGTGGCATTCCACCATGTTCTCCAAAGCGCCAAATGTGTTCAGCGGGGACGCATACCGCTGTAACACACAGCTCAAGGGGACACTTAGGCCTGTAACACCTGGGACAGAATAACGAGTTCAGAGGATGCTGAGTCCCGTAACGTGGTTATTTAACACCCGGTGGGAGATAACGGCAGATTTTAGAAGGAAAAGTCCTGTGTCTGTCCATGTGCACAGGGCTGTTTGCTTCCCACAGGCAGCCTAATGAAACATGCACATGACAGGATGCATAAAAGATATAGCAAAGTCAACTTTGACCATTTCATGAAACCATTGTCAGTCATAGATACATGTGTGTATGGAGGAAAATGACCTCTTCAGCTGGTTAAAGCTGTAATAAACTCAAAACACAAATAATTTGATATAATAAAAGATATTAAATTAAATATTGTTCCACCTATGGAGAGATGTTATTAGTCCTGTTATGTAACACATTTTTAACTTGAGTGATTATGAGAGGAAACTGATGCAATGATGTCATTCTCTATTAATTCACAAAGCCATTTTTACCATTTCTTATTCTTCTTAAACAACATTATACAAGAGGAAATTAAGTTAGAGATGCACTGATGATAAAAAAAAAACAACCACTTGCTTCCCTGCTGTTTCTTACAGCTGAAGTGTTACAGTTAACAAGATGCTGATAATGATCTGTCTCCGTCTATGTGATGTGGTCTACCGCAGTGTGGGGAAATGGAAATGGTTCAGAGATGCATAAAGACTCAAAAGGGAATCATAACTTAGGAAGCTCCCTTATATGCTGCTGGCAAGCTTTTGTTAAGGTTTCCTTCAGCTAAACAGACCGGCTTCATGAGTGCTGCAATGTGGCAGACCCCGACCTTAGACCTCCCAAAGGAGAGGGGTAGGGTGAAATGTAGCGCATCGCCTGTAATGATGAAAGAGAAGCTCGATGTAAAATAACAGGAGACGTACTGGGGTTGTACCGTGCCTTAGAACATACACCTATCAGAGAAGAAACACGGATGACATGAGAAGACAAAGAGAGAACATATCTGTGTGGAGCAGATTCTCTACGAGGAAAACAAGATGAATGAGAGGGGAGGGAAGCAGACGATGAAGAGAGATGAGAAAACAGGGGCTTTAAAGGTGAAGAGTGGTGAAGAGAGCCGATGGAAAAAGAGAGAAGTGAAGAATTGGTGATAGAGAAGCTCGCAGTCTGTCACTGGGCTTTTCAGCCAACTGCCAGGGAGAAGGGATTTGAGCGGAGCGACCAGTTTTTGAGCTGAGCGCTGCAGAAGTGGCCGGCCGCCCGGGGAGAAGGTGTGACACGATCATTAGTGTGTGACGGATGGCGGCGGGAGGCAGGGAGCACCAGTACCCGCTACATCATCCTCCATCTGCTGCTCTCCCTGAAGCCTCCAGCCTCGGAGCCACTTACTCACCAGGACGCCTTTCTTCTTCAGCCAAACGCTGCCTGGCTCATCTACATTGACACACAGTCCATTGGGAAAATATCCCAAAGCCACTTTAGATAGCCATTGTTAGGTATTAAGTCCATAAGCCGGTAAACCCTACTTGTAATTAAGACCCATGAAAAATCTGTCTTTGAATACCCGAGCTATAATTATCTCTTCTTTTTACATAAAATCTTGTGTGTTCAGGTTAATCACCATGCGCTCTCTACATTTATCCACACCTTTTACCATCTGTACCATCAACTCCGAGTTATTTGCCCATCAGTGTTCCTCCAACTCAAGAAAACTCATAAAAAAACAGTTTAAAAAAATCCTCATTGCCTCTGGTCACAGAAGCTGTTTGTGTTTCGTCTCTGAGGGTGCTGCTGAACCTAAAAGGAGATTTTATATCTTCTCTCTTTCAGCTAAGGAGCTCATTAGGAACTGCTTCAGTGGGGGACTACAAATGATGGTGCAGGTCTGCCGGATCTGAGGCAAATGCTTATCCAGGCTTTACCCCCAAGCTGATAACACAGGAGCCTCATTCTCTAAGATATTTAGTGTTTTATTTCTATTTCTCACTTCATTTCAAACGCTCTTTTTCTTTGACAGCATGAATTGTATCGCCTTGCTGCAGTACCAAGACAGGATGTGCATTATGATACAAAGAAAAGACGCATCAGAAAGTAGGCTGCCCATGTGAGATCTAGGTTATACAGTCCCACCATCAGCACCTGGGCAGCCACAGCAGTCTTATCGCCAAGGTGACTTGTGGTTTCCACAGCTGCATTGCTGTGCAGCTGAACTCAAATTTAAGAAGAGGAGCACAATGACATTATCAACCCACAACACAGCAAAAGAGGCAAAAAAGGTGCAAAGCTTCACACAGTCAAATGATTTGTGCAACTCCTTGAGCTCACACTAAGGATATAT
>JBAMHV010000018.1:11407474-11432370 GCA_037177535.1 Pseudomugil gertrudae
AAGGAAGATGCTGCCTCAACAGAACTGCAGTATATAATTAAGGCAGTATCATCTCTTATGATACTGTAATATTTGATAGATTCTGCACATATGGCTTGTGAATTGCACGATTAATTAAAAATGTGCCACAGCACAATGTTCGCCCATCAAAACCAGTATTTAATTACAGAGACGAGAGCCGCATTTATATACAGACTATTGTATGAGAATAATTAGACAGTGTATTATGTCAACGTTTGGTTATTTTACCTTGATGAATAGCAAATAAATGGCTGCTTTCTTGTTAAATTCCTTTACAGTGCAGGAGATGGGAGTATTACCACCATGTGTGTTTGCTCAATTACTGTCTCTAAAGTCATTTGTTTTATTAGATCGATGCCACAGAAGGAAAATTGTTCACTACAGAATTTGAGTATGATTATCTATGATGTGTCATAACTTCTATATGTGTGATGTTAGTTGGTCCTTATAATTGAGGCATTTCAATTATGTGCTAAAACAAGCACAGCAGCACAATATTATCCTCTGCAGTTTAGTGAAGCAGAATAATGAAATTATATTTGTGATGACGACAAAGAAACTGTGCTTATGTACAGAAAAGAGGTAAATACACGTCTCTACTGCCATCATTGTTCTCATTCTGAGCCTGCCTGATGGAAAAAAGAACAAGAGAAGAAGAAGATAAGGTCAGATTTTATTTTACATCTCATTCTGGTGCAAGTGATTGATACAAGGTAAAAAGCAAGGTGAATGTCTGGATTTACTTCTGTGTTTTTATACTGAACTGGCCCAGATTCCATCAAGCGTTACAGAGGATGAGACCTCAGTTTCCTTCGGTTACAGGAAGCTGGGATCATTTATCACTGAATCCAAATCATCCAGTCTACTCTTTCTATGGTTTCGCCACCGCAGACACAAATAACAAGGTATCCTTTTACATGACAGGCATCTTGTTGAGTGTCACCAAGCGTCATAGGGGGGGCAGCTCGGTCTGTTTTAGAATAACTGAGATCAAGTGTCTGAATTACTGAGCCACAGCCAACCGTCGCTATGATGAAACATATAAAGCATGGCTGTGTCCAGATCGTCTCTGGACAAAACTCTGGGTGCCTTGTTAACCTAATTTTCCTTCATCAATTAAAAGAAATGATCATTTAATTGAACCCATTCATTCCTGAAACATTTTGGTTCCACGGGGCAGTTTCAGATGTTATAAATATAATTCAGCCTTCATCTGGGGGTCTTCATCGGTGTCTGTCTGGCCTCGTGGATGACCTGTGGGAAAAGAAGAAGAGATTTCCTCCAGGGTTGAATGAAACCACACAGAAACTGCAAACACACCCCATGCAGTTCATTTAAAAAAGGGATTTATCTTCCATTTCTGACACATCTCGCCTCACAGATCCTGTTGAGAAAGCAATTAAAACCAAATGAGAGATCAACTAGAAAACACAGATCTGTCCCAAGCAGACTCATTCACATTCCATTAATTCCAGTCTCATTCAGTTCAGTGTCATTCACAGAGCCCCATTATTCAGAATTACACTGAAGATTCCCGTGATAAATGTAGCCTGGAAGAGATGAAACTACTTCCTGTCCTCAGCCTTTGTCCCAAAATAGCAAAAACCTGCTGCAAACCTTTTGATCGCTCCGTGGTGGTGATATCTACTCTGATTCTGACCCTGTTTTGATACATTTAGAGATTCTTTGAGATAAATTTTAGAAGTAAGAGGACCGAGCAAAAGATTCCCTCTCATCATGCTGCCTGGGATGTTCTTCACAAAGTGAAGTTTCCAGGGTGAAAGGATGTCTCTGTGAATTAATCAATCGTCTACTTTGAAAATATGAGTCTTGTGTCAACAGACAGACATGCAGGGTTTGATCAAATGTGGCAGCCTCCCATCTGTTACCTCGAGATCTGACACTAATCCAACAGATCGAGAGCTATATGTATATATAGATTTGACTTTTCTGTTATTTGGTATTCATAATTAGAAAACGGTAGTTTAACCTTTTATCCACCATGCCACTAATACAGTCATATAAAAACGCTAACACCTGTGAAATTGCTGTTTTCGTGACAGATGTGAGCAGCCTGATCCTTTCTGGAAAGTAACCACAGATAAAGGTGAAGGAAGATTAATCTCATTCATAAATTCCTTGTATTTGTTTGTGGAAAGGTTCAGAAGTCGGTCATCTCTCTCGCTTTATCAGCCTTTCTGATGAAATTTCAGCTTGTCTGTGAAGTTTTTTAACTACTCATTCAATATTCTCCCATTTCAGAGGTTTTAATGTTTCTTTTTAGACAATTTCTGTTGCAGAAGTGATTATTTTCTAAGCCTTTTGCGTTCTAAAGATTCAGTGGAAAGACCAGTTTCTGGTTCATCTTTAGATTTTAGATGGATGACCTAACTCTGTCTTTAATATGATGCTAAATGCAAAGCTGTATCAGTATCTGCCTGGCCTCTAAACAAACCAGAAGATTTCCATCACCCTGCTTCTGTTCTTAAAAGGTTTAGATAAACACCCAACATGTCTGCCGTGACTGATTTATCTATTCCAAAAGCCCTGTTTGTTTTGTTGTTTGTTTATTCCTTCCTATACTCTCACTGGCACATCTTTTGCTAACGCTCCTCCACCAAAGACCTTGTTGTGGCGCATCTCCCCTGCAGGTCAAATTGATCCATCCCCATTTCATTTCAGATACTTCAGCACCAAGAGCTGCCCGTTATCTCCCAGATACTGTGATAGCGCTCGGGGTTATGTCGTGTTATTTGTTTGGATAACTAGCTTTTAACTGTTTAGTTTGTTGTTAAAATGTTTTAATGGACCAAACTTAACCTGTTACACAATTTAAATTAAGAATAAATCATTTTGTTTGATTTAATATCCCTAATAAATTTTAATTATTCTCTGTTACCAACAGTTAAACATCGACTTTAAGTTATAACCTACAGAGATGAGTGAAGATGTGCGTCATCCAGAAACCAGCAGACATTTCTGTCTGTGTGCATCACTGGTTTTCCTCCCCCTAACACACACACACACACACATACACACACGTTCCTCACATCTTAATGACACTTTGCTGCTGATTTGACCTCCTATTCAACACTTTTTGTCTGCTGAAACAACTCATCCACAGACAGCTGGAGTGCATATCATCTGAAATTTGTTCTGAAACTGGCACAGCACAAACACACACACACACACACACACACCTGCTGTTTTGCTGGTTCTGGCAGCGCGACTGGCATGTGTGCACTGAGGGCCGAGACTTAGCGGCGCTCATTTCCGTGTGCACAGAAATATAGCTGTTGTGGCTTGTTAGATAACACACTCATCAAAGACAGGACAGCTGAGTGTGTGTGTGTATGTGTGTGTGTGTGTGTGTCATACTGTTACATCAGTTCCAGCTCCTCAAAGAGGTGCAGAAATGTGTGGTTAAAGAGATTATAAAGTGTCAGTACAGTGGCCCTGCTTTCAAGGAGACAGTGGAGGGTAAGCCCACCATCTCCTTTCATAGATCCAAAGCGAAAGCCTTCATATTATTACTTATTTGTCTGCACGTAACCACAGTGCACAACAACAGGGAATCCATTATTAACTTAAACTATCTAATTTGCCATCATGTAGTTATTGGATCATGCTCTATCTGACTGTGAGCTGGATGCTGAGCTGAAACAGTAGGAAACGCCTAATCTAGCACTAATAAAGGTTACAAAATTAGGATATGCAGGGACTGAGTTCTTTTCTAATTACCAGAGCCCACATGTCATATTATTAAAAATCATTCAAACATAAAACACTTAGAGAGTGAACCAGTGTGACTTTTACACAGGCTTTTTAGTCTCTTTGCTGCTCGCTGCCTGTTGCAGAGACAACTGAACACTTACCTCAGCATGCATGTGAAGACACTGGACAGGTGGTGGACCAGAGACAAGACAGATCTAAACAACTAGCAAGCTGTGTTGCAGAATAAAGAAACTCATGCTACATATGAGCTTTCAGGCTTGTTAGAATTGTGTAAAATCTGATTTTTGCCTCGTATTTATTGATGCAATTCTATTTAATTTTAATTTTCTCTGTATCCTGAGCATCTAACCAACCTGAGCCAACCCGTTTGGACCCAGGTCTGAGTGTTTGGCTAACCTAACCAACTGCTTGAGCTAATTCCCTCATTTCACCTTGGAACAAGCCTTTTGACTGTTTAATCTTAAACAAGAGGCCACTGTTTTTATCCACCATGACGTCCCAGCTCCAGAACACATTGCACCAGTACATATGAATCTGCAGACACAAATCTCTTCTTCAATCATTAGCGTGTGCAAATGTCTGCGTGCACATGTGTGTACAAGAGATCAAGTGACACCTCAACAAGCGGGGCTTATAAATAATAATAGTCACCTCATGAATATTCAACAAGCAGCTTATGAATGTTTAAACTATGATGAAGCATGTGGCCGGGTGACTCGACAGTGAGACAAGAAGCAGATAAATAGGCTTCCTGCTCTGCTTCCTAACCTCACTGAGACGCAGTGTTATGGCCTGTCTTTAAAGCTACATGCATTTTAATTAAGTAACCATCATCTTCATTCATTTCTTTTCATACAAACTATGACACAGGATAAGAATAACGGATGTAATATAAGATTTTGGCACATCACTAGTTTCTCTATTCAAACTGAGGTGAACCTGCTGCATTGGTGTAGAACGTAAAGCAGGATCCTAATAAAACTCACTGAAAGGACTCGTGGACTCACCCAACATAGTTCTTCATGTGAATGTTATGATTTATTTGAGGTTAACTTCATTTGTAGAGATGATGGGATACATATTTTATATACAGTGGCCAATTTCTGTTAAGCACAAATAGACGTTTACACTAACATGCAGCAGGTAATATAAAAAAAGTAAGGCAGGATGTCTTGTTTGCAGAGCTCCTGAAAATTTCCAGGTCTACCAAATGGTAGAGGTATATTTGCAGTCATTGTGATTTCTTTAACAAAGTATGGAAATAAACCTGCCTAAGCCATCTCTGCCACTCTGTTTTGGTATATAAAACCCAAACTACGTGTTTGTTCTTTCACCACTGTTTCACATTTCCACTGTTGTACTTATATTTCAAGCTTTAACTAAAAAAAACCTTTACTCTGATTATTTTGGTTCACCTTATTATGCAGTTAATTGTGTTGCATTTTAACCCTATAAGACCCAAAATATAAAGAAAAGTCTTTTTCTTTTTTTATCTTTAACAACTGGTGTCCATTAAAAAGCACAGGATTCAAGTTGTGTTTAACAGGATTTTGATCAAAGCTTTTACCATAAAGTGATGCCAAATGTCTCAGAAACTGGGCTCCTACCAGTTAACTTCATGAACACAGTGCTGTTACATAGCACCGCTTACAGATCACATCATATCGACTCCTAATAAAATCCATTCTTCCTCCACCAGGTTCCACCCACTGCCAGCATCGATCCTCCCCCGTGTTTAGTTGCGATGCACATATCATTAAAAAGTTATATTTTAGCTTCACTTGACAGAACTTGCTTACAGATAATGCATGCAGGCTTGTTTAGATATTCGTGTACACGCTCTAGCGAGCGCGCAAAGGTTGCATATTTCCTCAAATGCGTACATCCTCTCAGAGTCAGATGAGACCTGAAGATCTTAACTTGACCCCTGCTAGTCATGTTAACTGGCCTGCTTCTGAAATATACCACACACACACACACACACACACAGAGTAAAAAGTGGGTTCTAGGAAATGCTTTGCTCATGCTTACAGTATTCTTTGTGGGTACTGATTCTCTTTAACAGTTCAAAGCAGCTGCTGGAGAAAACCACAGAGAAGCACATATGAAAGCTTAAAAACACACACTAAACACTGGTATCTAACCTGAGCACCAAACACTGTGACCTACAAGCTTGGTACATTCTTACTTATCAGTTAAAGTGACCGCTTTTCTTGCTTAAATTGCAAATATATATTCATATATAGATTTATTTTTCTCTTTCTACCCTCATATCTGATTTTTTGTTGTTATTAGTGATGCGAAACCATTTGCATCCCACTCCAACATATTCTATGTAATAAATATTCATCGAGAAACTTATTGTAAATGGTAAAACAGTCATGAAGATTAGTTCTTTAAATAGCCTAAAGTCTACCCAGTGAAGCTTTTCTGCATCACAACAGGGTGCACATTAGTAACACAATATTACTGTTTTCATTCATGCAGGCAGACGTCACCGATGTTATGCATCATCCATTAAGAATGATGGCAAATATATGTGAAGATGCTTTAAGTGTCCACAGGATCTTTAGATTAAGCTCCAAACTTTACCAGAAAAGCTGGAGCATCAATCTCATTTAAAGGAACTGCTGTGCTGTAACCTTTATGCAACGTCCTGTGACCTGAACACCTATATCTGAGGTAGAAACAAGAGAGAATCAGAATCCCGCTGCAGCCCTCTCGGGGTGAGTGGATGATGAATTTAGATGCAGTGCGTCAGCAGTCAGATTTACAAAACTAAGAGAAATAATGCGGGTTCAAACGTGGGTTGGGCTGACTTGTACAGTGCAGAGCTGAGACAGCTAGGAGGGATGTGATGGAAGCGTCGGTATGAAGACGGCTTTTATTTTCTGATCAATGAGGGTGACTCATTGTGGGGCACCTTCTGCTACAGAAATAATACAAGAAGGGTTTGTGCTTAGTGGACGAGGCTGCAGCTTGCATGTGCACCTACACACACTCACACACCACTGCTGAATCAGAAGGCAAGATGATGAAGAAGACAAGTGCACCTGTTAAGTGATAGACTCCAGCAGCAGCAGTGCAGTGGCTGTGTGGGTTTGTGGTCTATAACGGATGTTTGACAGGCTGATGAGCTCTGGCACTCACACACATCTTCACACACTGCTTGCTCCACACGTTTCCCCCTCCTCTGCCTGTCTTCTCATCTCTTCAGGCAGAGTGGGTGTAAACTCCCTCCCTTTCCCTAAACACTGTTTTCCCATCTCCAGTCTCTTTCCTTTCCCGCTCCTGCAATTCCATCTATGCATGTTGTTTTTCCACTGATTGCAAGTTTGACAGGTCTTCAGAGAGAAGCACAAAAGGAGAGGAATCAAACAATCTTTTCAATTAGACAGCCCACACAAACGTACGTCTGAACTCTATACCGTCTTCATCAGCTGTCGCAGTTTTCATCCCTCAGTCGCAGACACCTTTGTTCCTGAGCTGAAAACACACTGTTCACATAAATAAAAGGCAGAGAAAGACCATTTAGCTTTGAAGAACAGGAAGCTGCGAGGAGCTTTTAAGGGCTATTTGCATCGAGAGGAGGGACTCTCTTGCTTTCTCTGCCTTAATTGACCCATCAGTTTGCCTGAAATGTGCAAAGTCTGCAGAGCGGCTACTGATGCGAGGGCATTCACAATGCAAATGGGTTTGTTTAAAGTTTTAATATGGCATTTAAGGGGCTATATCTCTGCAGTTAAAAGAGGGGGAGACAGGAAGGTGCTATGAATTAATTATTGCTGCCAAATAGAAATGAGAAACCCAGATAGATTTCTGATGCAGTGAGAAATAAGTGTGCAGGTTTGAACATAAGCAGGGACACGGTTGACACGGCCTCTCTGGTATTATGTCACTAAGCCGGGGTGACTAAATACCGTAGAAACACACAAATGCTGCAACCACACAGGAAGGAAGGAGTAAAACAGATAGGAAGTGAGACGGAGTCCATGCAGAGCCTCAGGACAGTCAACAAGATGAGTCAATACGGTAGTAATACCGAGGTACACTGCAGCATACCTGGAGGGGCTCAGACCTGTTGATGCAATCCAGTGTGGATGTGTTGAGTTTTCATTCTGCCCCCATCTGTCTCCTCTAAACTTCACTGTCAACCATCTCTCACAGCCCCCCCTCCTCCCTTCTATCCTCCCACACCTCCTGCTCTCCCCTTCTCTCCTCCTCGCTCATTATGTTTGTTGCAGGGAAAAGAAAACACTTGAGTAAAATCCTGGAGAGAAAGCTAACCCATTCGCTGTGCTGCATTGGGCTTTTATTTCATATCTGATGCTTCCTTGTCATTTCATTCAGAGTTTAACTGGACCGGTGTTGTCTGCATTTATTTATTTATTCATGTGTGTGTCTGTGTGTGTGTTTTTTTTGGGGGGAAGTTAATTTATATCAGATCTAGAGACAAACAGGCTGACATTTGGGAGATTTTCCACAGATAAGCAGTGACAGACTTTCTTTCTGGCTCCATTTCTTCCTCCATCCGTCTTGCAATTTTCCTCCATCACACATCATCATCAAGAATTCAATCTTTTCTCTTCCTCATCATCATCTTCAACCATTTCTGCTCTCTTGGTGTCTCTCATCCTGCGTCGTCGGCCTGGAAGCCTCTGAGCCCTGTTCGCTCAGCTGTGGGCATCATGACCATAAGCACAGTCGCAGGGCTATTTATATTTGTTCCTAATGAGGTGAGATTTCTCTCCGCCATAGCAACGGTCTCTATGGATACCCTGCACTTGGATACCAGATCCCATCCTGTTTTAAACGCCTTATTATGGGCTGCGCCTTCCCCTGTGTGTCGTAGCCTAATTAATTCTGAATCACCGCCCCTCGCTGTGTGAACACTGCACCTCAAATTACCAGCATGCTGGTGACATCGACACGCTTAGATCAGAGTTCAATTTGCTGCATCAAGTTGATCAATGATGAAATCGCTTCCATGCACAAACAATCAACTCGTGCAACAAGCAGGGTTGAATAGAGACCTCCACAGGTGTTCTCGTTATTTGATCTGAAACACAAACACACACACACACTCACTCACAGAGGTGAGGTGTGATACCTGTCTCCCCCGATGCTGATGGGTGCGCTATTGATCAGGTCTGAGCCAAGTGAGGAAGCGGCTGCAGCACAAGACCCAGGCAACAGAGCTCAGATCATTAGAGAGCTCTGTGGCTGGGGTCACACAGGTGTTGAGCTCTGCCATCTCATTTCCTGCCACAACACGAGACAGCCAATCAATAGGACGACAGAGCAACTTCTGGAGAAAGCCACAGCAGTGACAACACACACACACACACACACACAGATAGGTGTGTGTCTTTACTTACTGTAACACTGAAAATGTTCCCTGCTTTCTCCTGATGACAGCTGCATGCACATGTACTCACACAGGTACACACACACATGCTCACACACTCTGACAGGTGCTGCATTGTTATGGCATGTCCAACTCTGGCAGCTTGTTTTCTCTCAGACCTCTCACCCCGTGTGATGACTCAGAGACGGGAAGATGAAAGAAGAGGCAGGGACACAGGGGAGGAGAGGAGACGGGGACTCTGACAGGAGAACGATGGGCCTGAGATAACTTAAGCTTAAGAAGGTTAAGTAAATCATATCATTAATGCTATGTTAAGAGATTGCTTTGACCCCTGCTTGGCTGTCTGCATATGCAAATGGGTGTGTGCGAGTCTGGCCTTTGTCCTGCTAAAGCAGGTGGCAGCAATGACGTCCGTCTCCTTCCCAGCAACACACACACACACACACACTTTCTCTCTACCACTTTGAGCTCTTCGGTGTCAGTCCCACTAGATTCTATCATGTTTGAAATTCACTCATCATATCGGGTGGCCTCACTGTGCTGCTTGCTGACACAAATGTGTGCATGCAAGCAAAGACACCCACACATGCAGAAATACAGCTCGGTGACTGACTTGATTACACAAGTGGAGCGGCTCAACCTGACAGAAGAACGGGCACCAAAAAGGAAACACGAAAAGAATATAAAAGGCTTATTTTGCCATGTTGTATAAGAGTGTTTCATCTTCCCACTCTCGCCTACCCTCACCCACACAGGTTAGATTCAATAGCTGGTGCCAGGCCTCTCTATCTTGCAACACAAACATCTCCGTGTGAAGGAATATTGCAGTCGAGTTCTTTTTCATAATCTCTTCCCTCTATACCCACACATGCACATAGCGAGGGGGTGAGAGGAAGATGAGGGGTAAAAAAAAAAAGGAAGAGGAAGAGCTGGTAAAAGAAAATGAAAAGAGAAGAGGAGGTGGCGGGGGGTGTAGAAGAAGACAAGTGCTCATGAGAGCCGGGAGGTAGTTGTTATAGTAACTGTGTTTCTATACCTGTCAATCAGAGCTATTTCAGGCATCTTGCTTCTACCGAGGTGGGGGGGTGAAATGCACACACAGTAGCAACCTGTAAGCCGATAGCCTGGTTATCAACCAAAATTAAGTCATTTATTCATTTTTAAAGATTCCCACGTTCCTCCTTCACAGTGTGCTTGAAGGAAATGAGAAATGCTGAATTATAGCAAAGGGATTTTCACATGAGTTTAATCAATAGCATGTTTATCCATCAAATGAAGTGCATCAATATCTCCCATAGATGTTCAGTTTTAGTGGAGGTGAAACTAGATGCAATGTATCAGGGTTAAAAGTGTACAAAGTTTAGATGCGATTTTCCTAGGATTTCCCCTGCAGAGCTTATTGGATGTTTCAGCTGTTTGTTGAACAGCTGAAACATCACCAAAACTCTTGCCTTCCTGCATGAATTTTTCTATTACAAGCTGAATTCAGGTTCTTATGGGCATCAGAGGTTTCCAGCCAGTTCACAACTTCAATAAACGCATTAAATCCTAGTAGTCAAAACTTTCCCATTATTCATATCTTATATTCTCTTCTTACATTTCTTTGGCTGATTCAACTCACCCTACTATTTTAGTGCTATTTTAGTGCTCTCCCTTTATTTTCTGAGTCATTACGAGCCTTTATTTGTGGTTTGAGGAGATTCAGCCAGCATTTATTACAAATCTAATCTTCCATCCATTCAACCACTAAATGAAGAAGCACGTTTTATTTTTCCCCCATGATTCTCCATTATTAGCTTTCATGTTTCAGTCATGGGACTATTTTTTTTTTTTATTTATACTGATTCTAGCTTGTCTCAACACCTTCTTATGTTTAGTAAAAATACTCTATTAAATAAAGAGGTCTAAAATAAACATCTATTTGTTCTTTTATCATGCCATTAAAGAATCTACTAGCTGCTAACATCTGTTTAAGCTAAAGTTAGCATTTGATTTAAGCTGTTTAATTATTCCACTCATATTTACTGGTTAATCACCATTTTAATTAGTTTTTTTATTACTATTAATATACACTTTAAAATGATATAACAGTTGTTTGAGATAATTTATTGACAGCACTTAGAAATCAGGTGTTAGCAGTGAACTTGGTATGCACACATACACTAAACCCAGGCAAATGACTATGCACCTCCACAGTTTCTTAATAGAGTATTTCTATATGTAATTAACATCATTGCTGAAGAAACCCGTGCTTTAGCACTATTATGAACAAACACATGGCGAATAGAGAAAAGCGATGATGGGGAAGAAAAGAGAGCGGGGGAGTAAGAATAGTGTGAGCACCAATGTGCCCGAGTGCTGAGTTTGGAAGCCATTAGGCAGAAGGTAATTAATACCTGTCACTGCACTGCTCTGTTCACTACCTTTTTTCTCTTTCAGACCAATTAAAATATGACACTCCTTTCGATGGAGAACGTCTTGTTAAAATTAAACGCCTGAGACGCGCAGACACCTTTGATAAACACACCCAGAGCTACAATTGGCTCTGGCAGCGATGGCATGTTGTACAGATTAAGTGGGAGAGACAGAAAAACATAGTGTGTGTGTGTGCCATCACTTCTGGTAGAAGATGCGAGCTGTTAGATCAGATTAAAAGTGTATTTGTGGGAGTTTCACCCTCAAAACACACATACAGGAGACTGACGTAATGTTATGGAGACTTTTATGAGCCAGAAAGAGACACTGACCACTGTGGGTAACTCACAGCCAATTATTTGCAGCAAGGACAGATGAACGGTAAGCAAGCAATGGGAGCAGCTGATGATATAAAAAGACAGGTGGTGAACAGACAAAAAAAATGCTTAAAAGCATAGCAAAGTATGACAAAGAGCGCAACAGAAAGGAAAACAAAGGATGGGAAGAAAATGAAGCATTTTCTAAAAGAATTGTGTCGATAAGAACTCGAGAAGACAGATGAGATGGAAAAAAGAGGGAAAATGGAGAGAGGTGGAATGATAGATGCAGGCAGGGGACCAGCAGATCTCTGCCAACATCTCCATGCATCCTTCCAGACATCACACTGCGCTGCCATCTGCCTCTCTAACACACACACACACACTGGGAGGAGATATGTGAAATCATTAGCGTCTCCGAACACTGAATAAATATCTAGGGATGAAATCTGTCTGTGGAGAAATCACCTGCAGGGGAAATATGATTGGATGAGATCGCGACCTCGGTATAACACAATTTGCATGCCATCTAAATGGGATCTGCCCCCAGTGCTGGGGGGAGGTCAAAAGGCTTCGATTAGTTGGATGGAACAACGCAGTCCCTGATTGGCTGAAAGCTGCAACAATAACAGGTAAATGGCTGCTCCCCTGGAGAGCTGCAGCACTGCCCTCTGCTGGCTGCTTCACATATTCCCACAAATGACACACTGAGCATTCCCAAACAAACTCTGGCTGGCAGTGTCTTTTTTTTTAATCATGTTAGAGCCGAGGAATAAAAATAACACAAAGCAGGAGAGTGCAGCACACAGAGTGTCTTGGTTAACCACATACAGAGTCTTATTTATACATATATTTATATAATAGAACCATTTGTCCCACTTGTACAGCCTCTGATTGTAACACAGAAATAACCCCACATTCCCTTGGCGAAAGAGGAAACAAGAAATGAGAGTAAACCTCTCAACAGTCAATAGAAAACCTACAAGTCATTCATTTTTATAGGTTTATACATGAATGAGGCATCAGTATCATTACAAAAATAGGATTATAGTTGATGTAGAAGCAGTGAAGGTGGGTGAGGGAGTGAATAGAAATGACCACCCACTGATTAATCAATCAAAAGCAACCCAAAACCAAAACAACAAAAGTAAAAGCCTTTCTGAGAGTGATGTACAGCTTTCAATCCTAATCACTCAGCTATGAATCGAGACGGGTTACAGTTTAAATTAAACTAAACAATTAGAAAATAAGAACAAGGAGGAGGGGGTTAGTGCACTGATGGAAGAGAGGATAGTTCCGGGAAAGCTCCGGAAGAATCCAAACAAATAGGGATGAAAAAGGCTTTTTCAATGAGAAGAGCAAAAGGTTTCCAGAGAAAGTGCAAAGCAGCTCAGAGCAGCTGCTGTTAGTGATGATGGAGCTGAAGAGTTATTGCTGGGGAACTATCGTATTTGGTGTTTACATGAGAGGAGAGGGATGAGGGGATGAAGAGGACAGTTATTGTTGAGGGTAGTAGGGCTGTTGCTGGGGGGGTTGCTGGGGGTAGCCCGCGTAAGGCTGTCCTGGTGGAGGTGCTCCTGGGTATCCTCCCTGTCCCGGGGTCGTCTGGTAGGGCATGTAGGGCATGTTGTACTGGCCGTAAGGATACGGGGTGTAGCCCATAGGCATCTGGAAGTACCTGCATAGTCACAAGAGACATCAACATCTTAAATACCACGTTTTAGGGAACACCAGGATACCAGTTACAACTGCTCGCTAGCGGTGAGCTTAAAGCCAACCACACTGCACCGGTGGAGGAGCACCGAGTAAGGCTGGAACATCGCCGTTTCCAGCTCAGTCAGACGGGATCAAGTTGCACACGTTTATGATACAACCGTGACATAAAACAATGCATCCATCAGACAGAGAAAGATCAAGTCTGGAGGAACAAAAGAATTATGCAAGTATGTGCAGAATCGATCCAAACTGCCTGACAGCTTATCGGGCCAGACTCAGAGGAGAGAGAGAGGTAGTGATGCAACAGTGATAGCATTTTAATGATGCTATATTTTTGCTTAACCCATTAGGATTAATCATTGCTTAATCCATTACAACCATACACCCCATATATGTGCACTTAAGCACTTTCAGCCCTGGAGAGACATTGTGAAGCTTTTGCCTAATCTAATGTGAAGCTAGCATTACATCACACAACCCTAATAAGCATTAGACCAGAATAATTCATTTACCAAAAACAGCTCATTTAGGGTTTTGTTTTTATTTTAACAGAATAAACGGAGGTGGAGTCCAACAGGAAGTCAAAATCTAGATAATAACTCACCCTGGGTAGCCTTGATAGGTGGGGTAAGGTGGTCCCTGTGCCTGAGAAGGTGGTGCAACAGGCGGTGGGTTGTTGGTAGGAGGGCCAGTGGGTGGTGCGCTGATGGGAGTGGTGGAAGCTGCCTGAGGGGTGAAGTTTGGTGGGGGTGGCCTGGAAGGGGGTTGGGACTTTGGCTGGGTGTCTTGGGGCTGCTGGGCCTGGACGGCAGAGAGACAGAAGGGTCAGACTGATAACAGCGGCAATATTCAGATCAGACTTAATAATGCTCGGTTTGGCTTGATGGCTGCTTACAAAGACGGTTCTGGGGGCAGGAGTTGGGCCGGGGGCGGCGGGGGTGCTCTGGTAGGCAGGAACATTGAAGGATGGTGCGCTGGGCTCACGGGCAATGCTCTGCTGCAGCTCCCTAGAGACAAAAATTAGCATAACATATTCATCTAATGCTTACTCCATGCACTACCGCAGCTGCTCGGGTGGTCCGAGCTTCCTGCATCATCAGAAAGGAACAACGTTCCCTCCTCGTAAGCCGACATTACTGACATTCACATTAAATGTGTGTATGGCGACGTACTTGAGCAGTTCGTCCCGCTCAGTCTTGCGAGCGAAAACAATGTCGCTGCACTTGTTCTGGAACTTGAGCAGGATTTCTGTCAAATCGTTGTAGAACTGAGGAGAAAAGAAGAAAACACCAGATGGAAACGAATCCCCCGCTGAACAAAGCCTTTTCTGATTAGACGCACGTTATTACTGCTTATGTGTGCACGTTGTGCTGAGGGACTACCTTGGTGCCTTCGCGCAGGTTGCTGCTGATCTCCACGTAGCTGTCGTGAGCTGAAGCCAGTTTCTTCAGCACCTCCTCCCTCTGGTTGGCCTCCATGTTGGATTGCTTCAGGCTACTGAACTCCTGATGGGCAGTCTGCACATCGCAGTTTGAGAGGAGACATGCTCAGAACGACACCTTTTAGCATACGGTAAATGTAGCCAGAGTAATCTGTGGATTGTTCTGCCTCTTCTAAGGGGTTTCACGCTGCCTTTACTGTATCTGCACCACAGTATGAGCTGCTTGGTTTTGCTATTGTTGGATTTGAGTGATACTTTTAGCTGCAGAACATCGGCATCAGCCGCTGCTGGTGTTTATTTACCGTGTTTGTTTGGCTACCTGAACTTGTCCCAGCAGCTCCTCCTGTGTGCGGAGGCCGGCCTGAACCCTTTGGTTGTAGCTGTTGTACAACTTGTCGAGCTGGGAGAGCGACAGCTGCTCCTCGTTGATGGCACCGTCCTGGGCGAGTGCCATTAGGAAGGTGCTGGACATGTCAAAGGTCACAGCTTTGATTTCCCCCTCCAAGGTGTCCCTCTCGTTCTTCAGCTCCTCCAGCTGGGAAAGCAGGGAGCGCAGCACATTCACTACCTGAGGGGAGAGAAAAAAAAAACCTCTTCATCTCTTCGTCAGCTTAAAGCGCATCAACAACTTTTTGTTTTTCCCATTTAAGCATGAATACAGTGTAGCTGGAGAGACGTGCACTTCTTCCTAACTCGCTTCCAGTTGTGCTTGCTTAGTTGTTTAAGCTCCCCAGCGACGCACGATGCAAAGTCAGCAAACAAAATGAAAAATGGGACGCTACTGTGGGGAGGAGGGATGGGGCTGCAAAGCACACAACGTCCTTTGGGTCTTCACGTGACACGCAAAATGCTTCTTAGCTCAAAAACCAAGCAAAACCTAAAAACACACAAATACAGGTGTAAGGATGTCACACACACACCTCGCTGCCCTGCAGGGTTTTGGTTGGGTTGGCTGAAGGGATGGCAGCGCTGAGCTCGTTTTCTGGTTTACACAGCAGGGCGATCATGTCACAGTGGGAGTTGTAGCGGTCTCGCACCACCTGGTCGGCTTGCACCGCCTTGTCCAGGATGTTGCGGAAGTTGGCACCCTCTTTAAGTAAGCGAGAGATGGACGGAGTGGAGAAAGATGAAATATGAGCGCACGAGAGACTAAAAGAAAGATGAAAAAAAAAGATGGAAGTGTTTTCTGAAAGAACCTGCACGAAGGGACTTGTACAAGTCTCCAGAGGGGGTTCTGCTCCAGCGCTGGTTGAACTTTGCCCTCAGCTCGTTGTCAGTCGTCTCTTCATCGTCCAGCATTTTCAGAGACTGATGAGCAAACATAAAGACACGTGTTACTGAAACCTTCATTGTGTGCATGCGTCCACATTCAGCATCCAGAAACAACAGACGTAAACATGTAGGATTACAGCCAACAAGCCGCCGTCTTTTGGCAGATAAAGAATATGGATCTAAAAAAAGCTGCTAAAAGCATCTTCTATTCTTTGACCATT
Organism: Pseudomugil gertrudae; assembly: GCA_037177535.1. Lineage (NCBI taxonomy): Eukaryota > Metazoa > Chordata > Actinopteri > Atheriniformes > Pseudomugilidae > Pseudomugil > Pseudomugil gertrudae. The sequence goes on from JBAMHV010000018.1 coordinate 11,423,981, forward strand.
TCTTTTTCTTTCAACAAACAAATTAAATGTCAATTCTTTATTTATATGTCCTGAAAAGTAAAGTTAAAGTTAAAAAACCCGCTTTAGCCCTAAAGTGCTCTCAGGTTTGACTATCTGCTCTTATGTCCTAGACGTTCATCACAACGAACCACTTTTGAGGGTGAATTAAGGCCTTTCGGTGTGGACTTTCCCCTCTGCCAACAAAATTGGAGGCAGATTGTGTTTTTCCTCCCATCTGCTCATTTGTTTGGTCGGCGAGATGTGTAAAAACAGGTTGGACCGACAGTCCTTGGAACAGAGATCAGGGGATTAAATTTCTCTGATGATCCTAATCTGGGATTTCAGCCATTAGTTTTTAGCAATAATGTTCTCTCCTGGTATCCCTGCTGGAATATGCCAACGTTCATCGGGTCCAACTCAGCTATTAAGCTACGCTGGATTCATGAGCCGCTTCATCAAGAAAGCAAAACCAAAGACAGAAAAACAAAGGCGCCATTTAAAGTTTTTAAGCTTTAAAACAAAGTAAAAGGTCACGACGACGAACCTCATCCAAGATCTCCCTGTTGCGGGTCAACAGCTCGGGCAGGTCTTTGATTAGCTGCTCGATGCTCTGCAGCCCTCCCTGCTGCACAATGGATCTGGCCTTTTCAGCAATGGATTGTGGGATAGAGTCTCCTGATAGATCCTCCAAAGCAGCGGGCAGATTTAGGGACGCCAACACCCTGACAGAGTTACGCATCATCAGCCAGTTACAACTTTATAAAAATGAGCTGAAAACACCAGCTTGCATTCAGTCACAGCAGCTAAACATCCACAGCAACTTATTACTGCAACATTTTAAAATAAGTTATATAAACAAACATTTTGGTTTCAATAAAGATAGGAACAGAATGATCTTATTGGAGGATAAAATGCTTTAAATTGTTCTGTTCTCAGAGCACTGGACTGAAACCAGCAGCACATCAAAATGTTAATGGTGCTTGATGCATCATTGAGCCATGAATTCTTTATATGCTTACAAAAGGCACTCATAATGCACGACAACATGCACGAGCAAAAAAAGTCATGAAGACACATTTCAGCATACCCGTTGCAGAGATTGGTTGCCTCCCTCATTGTCCCCACCAGTCTGTTTACCGTCTCTGCCTTCCTCTGGTTGTAAATGCTCATGGATTGCTGCACAGCCATGGGAACCATCTTCTCAAACAAATCTGGAGAAAACAAGTCATCACACAGCTTATTAGAATTAATGAAAACAAACGCTTTGTACGAGACTGTGAGACAGCCTGAAATGACTTCCACCAGGACATACAGGATACTTAGCTAACATGTGGCTTCAATAATACATAATAAGGTTTAATAAAAAGCCAAAAGTAACTTAACTTATCAGAAGAAGAATGTGTTAAGAGCCCAAACACACCACTTTAGCTATTAAAATCATCTTAAGGTGATTAAATGAGAGGTAAATCATTGGTCTATATAACATGTGAATAACCAGTAATCAGTCCAAACCTAAATCTACTTTTTAATAATTGAAATTCAGTCACATTTTAATATCAGCAGCTAAATATGGGGGTGGGTTTGAGTGTTTTACCTGCAAATTTCTGGCTGAGTGGAGGTGTAATAGCGGTGGCTTTGACCAGCGCTGCCTTTCCGATTTGCTCCAGATCCTTCACTTCGGGCACACGGTCGTGGTAGATAAAGTCATTGTCTTTTTTGGCTGCAGTCAGAGCTCGGTTGATCTTGTCGGTCAGTTCCTTCACACTTACATATTCATCATAACGAGACGCCACGGTCTTCACCAGCTCTGCTGCATGCTGGGGTGTTCAAAAGATTTCATTCAACTTTATTCCTCCTTTGTTTGTTTGTTTTTAAATTACACATGGCACTATGAGAGGACTTTATAAAAAAAAAAGTGGGAATAATCTCAAGATAACAGATTCTCAGACCATGTGGAAAATCTGTGTACCTGCAGACGAGCAATCTCCTCTCCAAAGCGCTTCTTCTGCTTGGCAACGGCGCTCTGGTGCATTTCAGCGTTGGCTTGCATGATGCAGTGCTTTGCTGCCAGCACTGGCAGCACTTCCTGAAAATAAAAATACTAACCAGGGAGAGGCAACCACAAAGCAACGCACATGCACGCACACGTATGATGGCAAGGCAAACCAAAAGGAGGGAGACGCACGCCAGCGAGTTCAAATCACAAATAACATCACGAAAGCCAGTCACGGAAAGGCACAGGCAGTCAGGCAAATACCAACAAAACACAAGCGTGCACACACAAAACAGCGCCACCACCAGGTGGCGAGGGATGCGGGAAGAGAGGAAGACAATGGGAGAGAAAAACAGAAGAGGCCATGAGTGTTTAACCTTTCGGCAAAAGCTGCTACACCTCAAAGAAACATCCCACAACCGTGTGCGCGCTTGTGTTTGATTTGAGGGATTTCTGCTGAACATAGACGCTGCTTTGCAGATAATCATGTACCTGGGCTTGTGATCAGTGTGAAAACCATTTACAGCTTCTGGTAACTATCAAGTTAGCAAAGAGTTTCAGGAAAAGAATAAGAACTGCCACAGAACAAACCTGGAAGCTATTATTCTTCTATAGCTCTGATCTTTCTATTAGATTACTACATCCGACTAGGTTTTCAGCTATTTATTTCCTCTCACATTTTCTTAATTAAACATCTATTAAGTTTAACAAGAAATAATAAAAAAAAGTCGCTTTGAAAGGCCAAATTTCCAACATTTTTTCTGCCTGCTGGCTTAAGGTGATCAATTTTGAGAAAATAAAAACAAGTCAATTACTTTCCCCCCTTTGATTATACTAGTTAATGTTTTAGGTTCATCATTGCAACACCTCATCAGTCATCTTTACAAGTTGAGCTATAGCTTGCAAGCTGTGAAGTCAGTGAAATTTATGGCTACCCTTAAATACTGCAGGCACCAGAGAATAGCCTGCTCTGGGGTCAGACCTCAACCCAACCTCAACCCCTTTGGGATTAGCTTGGAAGTGCTCCTCGTGCTAAAGTAACAGATGCGGTCCTGGTTATGGGAATAGGATGTCATCTCACCACAAAATGTGACCAGTATGAGAGAACGCTGCCAAACTGTTGTAGCTGCATGTGGGTCCCTGCTTTGTTAATCCCATTACTGTGAGCTAGTGCATTCATCCCATCTACCAAGCAACTCAAAACAAAAGGTAAATACCAACAGGAGAGCTTTGCTGGGGATTTTAACAGTTTTGAGGGATGCTACACACACATTTAAGCAACACGGCTAAAGTTATACGGTGCTGTAAATGTGACTAATCAGGATTTCCAATGATGTACAATACAACATTAAGTATAACTAATTGGAAATAACAATCAACCACGCACAAAATGTGCTTTAGGAGTAAGTGGGTAAGTAACAGTGAGTCAGAAATATTAGCAACATGCAGGATTTTTAAAGTTAAAAGTAGGGTAGGAGACGTTTTCCAGTATCATTTTTACTATATAGCATAAAGTTTCCTTCACAGCCCAATTGCAACCAATAAATTAAATATGCTTCAAGTCCCCTGTGGAACAGACAGGACTGAAAAAACACCATCTAATGTTTTAACCGACCTCTTCTACACAATGATTACAACATGATCAATACCCCTCTGCTTGTGCCCGTCTTCGTGCATGACTGATGCACTCTCAGAGGTTTGGGGGGGTGTCCGCGTACTTATTAAGATGTAGCTTACTCACACTGTTTCTGCAGGATCTCCTATCCCACCTTTAAATATACCTTACACATGTCAAAGAGCAACATCTTAACAGCCCACTGGATTGATCTGAAACATCCAAACAGCTTGTAGAAATCTTAAAATCTACAGCATGAGTCTTTGGTAGGACGTGTTTGGACGTTTCAAAGTGTCGGCATGTTATTCAGCTGCTTGTGATTAGATGGTGAGAACCCAGTCGTCTCCAGTTTAATAAGAACTAACCAATCACAGTCAAAACAGTATGAAAATGGACCAATGAGAACAGAAAGGTTGCAATAGTCCCACAACCTGTCCCACACGTAGAGAACACACATTCAAACCTACAATACACACCGCACACAGTCTGTATGTCCTCATCACAATACACACGAGGCTGATTGTGGACGCTGCTGATTGGTGTGAAACCACAAGTGTGTTCTCTTACCTTGGGAAGGTTGTCTTTATACTGACACTGCTTAAAGGCGTCGCTGAAGAAATCTGCAGCTTGATTGGCCAGCTTTGCAATGACTGCATCTTTCATCTTGTCTGTTGGGTGAACAAGGCGTACATCGAGTCAAGGATCCACAAAAGAGATGAAAACCTTTGGTCATAAAATATTATAAAGTAGTGTAATTTAACCTTTTAAAAAGGTTTTCTTTGTGATTATAAAGACTACATAATTCATACTGGTATCAAAGTCCAGATGTTACTATTTTACAGTAACTCAAGCTGGAACATGGGGAAACTTTCACAATATTTTGCATTTCTTAGTGTATAAAAGCTTTAAAAATGGCTTCAGTGGACAAAAACCTCCTGTAAACCATGACTCAATGTGTCTACAGCCTCTGTGTGGATTTCCATGGAGCTGAAGTGAAGCACATGCCTGCAGAAGTTTTAGTAAAGAGGTGGCCATGTGTTTTTCCATTCAGCTCAGTTTGCCATGATGAGTGAGTGAAGAAGTTTCTTATGAAGAAATGACCAGGTCTGAAAGCTGGTTTGTGAGTATTTTTTTAAAGTAATAACCCAGTTATTTAAACCATAAGAAACAAATGTGTTTGACTCAAACAGAAACATGTTTGTGCACACAGGTATTTGGTGATTGGCCAATCGGTATAAAACGAGGGTGAAAATGCTTCCTGTAAAAATGACAGTGTTAAGGCTTAACAGTTACTTTGATAAAAGGCAGCAAATAAAAGTTTTAATGTTGATTTAACCCTTCATCAGACCTGCAGTTTCTCCCATACGAGGAGCCAAATGCTGCCTCCATGTTTGGTTCCGACTCTGGGAACAGAAAGTAGACCTGATCCAGATGACCTGAGGTATCCAGTTGGTCCATAACCAGAAGATCCTGAACGTAGTTCGGTCCTGTAACCATCAGTGTTTTATAAACTAAAATGTCATTTTGAGGTTGATTCTTTGACAGACAGGAAGCCAGTGTAAAGGTCTGAGGACTGGAGTTATATGAAGCACTTCATTGGTCTTAGTGAGGACTCGAGCCGCAGCACTCTGAACAGATTGCAGCCATCTGATGGACTTTTTAGGGAGACCTTTAAGGACAGTGTTATTTTTGTTTTCCTCACACAAAGTTACACCTGTGAAAGCTGATGTAGCTCTCGTCACCAGGGTGGGGTGGAAGAGGTTAATCCTTTTGTGACCACTGACCAAATTTTTTATTTGTGCAAATACTTCATGAATTACTGTACTGATGCTCCTGCTACAGATATGTTACAAATACGTGACGTCTCTCTGAATCTTGCCTGTAATTGGATGATCATAGTGCTGTGTTTTACTATAATGATAACTAAGCGGGTGGTCTATTTTTCGTCTTTCTGGTTGTCTTTGAACTGTTAAAATAAGTTATACGGTTCAGACATTATGATCAGATGAAGTGCGCATGTCACATCATGTCGGTGCAGACAGGACGGTCCCAAGAGGGTTAACTCGGCTCTGCGAGGGCCACCACCTCCCAGATTTTTAACGTACCCCTGCATTAACATATCTGACTCAGATAACTTTACAAAACTTCATTCAGGTGTGTTGAAGCAGGACGGCAGCTCTCATGGGACACAACTGAATAGCTCTGCTATAGATGATTGTAAAATAATCTGTGGGTTTCTTGTGTTGGGTGGTCCTCTTCCTCAGACTGGTCACAGCTCTGTTCGGATGTCACCATTTAACCACTGATGAAGTTTTCCCACAGAGAAATGCTCCACTTTACAACTCAGCAGGTTGTAGTTCGTTTATTCTTTTCTTTCATGATGCAACCTTTAAAGAAAGTTTTCTTCTCCTACTTATTCTTTTTAAAGTTAAACATGCAAATCTGTGGACAGAACTGGGGTAGCAGCTATGTGCGGCCCGGATCAAAACAGCTCCTGTCAGCCCTAGAAATGAATCTTTTAGGGAGGGGGAGGCAGTTTGTAATTAGAGAGGCCATTTATTTAAACCACAACTCTTTTATAAATGAGCTCATTATCAATTTAAACTTGCACAACTAAGCATGTATAATTTACTTGTAAAACTTAAATGTGACCTAAATTGAGAGCCATTAAACTGCTGTTCCATTTCTGGAACACACACACACATACATGCATGGATTAAGCTGCCTTTATGCAGCATGAGTCCTTCAGTACCTGATGTGGCTTTGAGGAAGAAGACTTCCTGGGCCTGGGCCAGCATGATGAGGCTCAGAGTGCCTACAGTTTCAGGGCATATGTCCATGGTAGGTTCTCTGTTCAGTGCAGAGAGTACTGTGTCCTTAATGTGACCGAAGGCTCCACTCGCCAGCTGCATAGAGGACACACAGAACAAGCATTGTTCAACACTGAAATGAACACATCTTGGTTCATTCTTCTCCAGAGACAGCATCTCACAGTCGGTAGTTTAAATATCCACTGAAGGCAGCGCTGAGTCCCAAACAACCTAAAACATAGTCCATCACAACTATTTACTGTGATTTCTCTCTCAAACAACAAATAATTGACACTCTGGTCGCAGATTTACTACTTGTTAAAATATATATTTACATCAAGTACAAATCAGGTGCATTTAGTGTGTAAAAGATGAGGATCTGTAAGCCCAGGCATCAGTAGTTATGACATCACTGAATTGCTTATCAGTATCAGATTTCTGCACAAAAAACCAGCCAAACGAGCACTAAAGGACAATTCATGTTTTTGTCTCCACGGTGCTCCTCCAACAGCATCACTGCTTTGATTCATCTGATGCTGAAATACATGTGTACAGAGAGAAATGTGTGTGTAGAGACTGGAAACTGATCTCAAAATCCACTTAAGGGTGTAGGTTTGGATTCGATTTTATAAAAGACGAGGAGAAATGCTAAATATTACCTGGAAGCAGACTCTGAAATCATGTAAGCAATCTGAATGTGCCAAAATAAAACAAAAGTGTCAACAGTAAGTTTATAAATGCTCCAAATGTTCTGTAAAATATTTCTGCAAACGCTTCAAATTAAGTTTTTAACTACAGCAGAAACACCTGACACACAAATCTTTAAGTACACGTGAAAAGAAGAGAAAGTAGTAGAGATATAAATAAAATGAGATAACTGATGACTGGATAACTTGCACGATCTGAGCCCATTACACAGATCTCTGCTTTATAGAAAGGTTTAACCTAAAGAAAACAAGCTAACGTTTGGTCAGTGATCCTCACAGAGTTCTAGGTGAAGCAGCAGTGTATAATGGCTCATTACACCCACCTGATAGTATTTGGCAGCAGCCTTGAGACACTCATCGTTGTCCACGTTTTGCTCTGCAGCGATCTGACTGGCCAGAGCTGCACAGTTGAACAACACGCACGTTTTCTCGTAGCCCAAACTGGCCAAAGCTGCAATGCAAACCCATGCAAATAAGAGTCAGAGAGAAAGAGCGTGTTCTCTCCAAATGCGTCATGTTTACATCAATATCAAGATGACTAATGTATCATGTCTACATATCAAATGCTTTATTTTTAGTTTTTTGTGTGGTGCCTGCATTTTCCCTAACCAATGTTTCCTGTTCTTTGACCCCTTCTCACTCAGAGTTCACTGTAAACATGTCTGCAATCAGAAGCTCCCACAAGTCACCACAGAGGACAGGCATTCATGTGGTGAGTGAGAGACAGAAGAAAAGATTGCAGAATGTAGAGAACAAAATGTAAAAAGACCTTTTTTCAGCTTTGTTTCTGTAAATCATCTGTTCATGTTCACAGCTCTATGGGCCTTTTTCCACCAGGCTGGTTCCTGTTCTAGTTCGGAGTCAGAGCCAGATTAGGCACAGATTATTTGGTTTTTCACCGCCAGAGCAACGGCTCTTGGTTCTCAAAACTGGTTCAATCCAGGCACATCTTAATAAAAACAAAGAAATTGACTCTAAGAACAAGCAGAATATGTCCGAGGAGGGGGCTCAGTGTTTCCTGGCTTTATTGTCACATGTGGACATTGAACAAAGTCTGTGTTCAAGAAGCCGCAGCTTGATACTGCCGCGGTGAATGCTCCATAGAGGGATAAGCCCGCGGTGCGAGACGGCCACGGTGAAGGCTCCACAGCGGGATAAGCCTGCGACGAGAGATGGTCGCGGCACGACAGACGGCCGCAGCTACAAACGGCGCCTTGATCAGCTGCTCAGCATATGATAAAAGCTTAAATAGATTTCATAAATCA
>JBAMHV010000018.1:11432470-11459877 GCA_037177535.1 Pseudomugil gertrudae
TTTTGGAAGCACTGAAGTTGAACCAGCAAAGCTCTGGCTCTAGCTCAAGAACCGAACTAGAACGGGAACCAGCCTGGCCGAAAAAGGCCCTATGTGAACTCAAATCTGTTATAACATTATATTCTGTTAGTCCCGTTTTAGGACACAGAGTCAAAATAAAGACATATGTATTGCTGGAAAGCTTTGTGCCTCACTGGGTGTGTTCTCATGTGACAGACGGATTAAATTACATCATGACAAATATATACCTAAAGGCAAAAGACTGAATTTAGTTATAACTGTGGTAATATTATGTCTTCCTCCTGCTGCTAACTTGATTTCCACACACATAAATTCTTGCACATTTACAAACTCACAGAGCTTGACTGAGCCACCGAACAGCGATCCTTTATCAAAGGCATCCTTCCATGTGAAGGTTAAGCAGAGCTGCAGAAACAGAGACGCACTTTGTGTTCAGGCTCCTCGGTTAATCGACCGAGTCTAATCCTCAGTCATCTGTGCTGCCTAATCAATTACCTGGTTTTCAGAGAAGGGAAACTTGGGCTCCACAGAACACAGTTGATCATAGTATCTGTGAACGGAAAGAAAATCTGAATTAAAATCAGAATATATACACACACACACACACACACGTATGGGAAATGTCTTGCATAACTGCTGATTTATGGGTTGAGGAAACGTTGCCTTTTCAGACACATGATAATGAGTCAGGAAAAATACCAGGACGGGCTAGCACGCTACAGTACACACACTGAGTCAGCAACTTCTCAGGTTTGTATCTCTTCTGAATCTGTAGCTGTGTTGTGATGCTAGCAGTCTATTTTTAGGTATGACATCATTCAAGCAGCAACTGGGGGAAACCTCTTTTATAGTCCATCAACGTTGTTTTTGCTTGAACAGAGTAAAAACACAGAATAAGACTGGTATCAGATATGGCACCCCTTTACAGATGGTATCATATTCACAAAGACACAGCGGCAAGGGAAAGCGGAGCTGAGGTGTGCCACCATCACACAAGGGACTAAAGGGCGAACACGAAACCTTAGGGGAAAAAAGTCACATACAAACAATGGTCACTATGGCAACACATTAGCTGGGCTAACTGGCCTGTGAAAGACTTGTTGCTCAGGCTGTCTGGCACACAGCTAACAGATGACTGGTGCAGGGAGCCAAGGAGCTAAAATGCTAACAATTAGCACAAGTTTCCCTGTTCAACACAGTTATTAGTCTCCACTACAATGAATAAACAAATTAAAGATTAAATCATTCAGATCACAGAATGAACAGAAACTGTAAATAATTATTAAAGACTTACATAATTGAACATATTTGCAAAACCACTTAAAAGAGTCGATAAAGAGATCAATAATGAGTCAATCATGGCAAAAGTCCAGTCCTTCCAGTCTGCAGCTTTTAGATGCAGGCCTTCTCCAACACACTTAAATCAAATAAATGGCTCGTTAGCAGAGCCCTGCAGAGCTGGATGACATGTGGAAGAGGGAATTCGGCCAATAAACCGACTTGGGCTGCCCTGCTTTAAGGTATCATTTAAAAGGATGCTGATAATTTTACTATGCTTAAATTATCAAGGCAGGAATTACAGATTAAAGGGGTAAACTTTGGTACTTTTTAACTGACTGTGGAACATCCAGGTTATCCTTTCTGATGAAACTACTACAAACAACCTGTATCAATGCATTCCTACTTTAGACTAACTGATCAACAGATGTGAACCCAAGTTAATGTATCCCAGCCAGTACATCTCAGTATTCACATGAGTGGATCTGCTTCTCATCCCGTCACTGCTGCATGAGCTGGGTAGCAGGGATGATGAAGAGCAAGAGAGGAAGTCTCATTAAATATATGGAAATACATTTATAAGTGCAATGACATTTAAAAAAAAATTATGTGTCAGACAAATCAGATCAATGTATTATTTATCCAGATAAATTATATAGAGAAAGAGAGAGCAAACTAAACCAACAATCATAGTAATAGTAAATGGATATCAACAAATAGTCACTACTTGTGTCTGTATTAACCATATGATTGAAGTGGCTGTAAGCGGTTTGTACAATTTATCTGAGCAGGATAATAAACAAACACAGATGTCAGCTGTAAATTGTATGCAGACACTTTGACCTTAATGGTGGCGTGTACGTAATTTACTGGTTGCATGGTCAAATTTGTCATGTATGTGTGTGTGTTACAAAGAGCTTAAAAACAAACATATTGTGACATTAGCAAGACATATGTTGACAAACCTCTTTAGAGCTGCAAAGAAAGAAAGGCCAGATCTTTGGCATGGACGTACTCATATTTATACCTTAGTCATACAAGAAGAAAGTTTGAGAAATTACAAAAGGGTGAGGCAGCAGTCAATGACCAGGTGGCAGTTGTGTATGGGGACACATAGGATCTAAGATTAAATACATTAAAATTAAACAAACTAATTATTGTCTATATATTTTTTAAAAACACCCAAACAAAAAACCCTTTATGTCGTAGTTCCTCTATGCAAAGTGGTTGTGACAGTGTCAGACTGAATAATTTGACTAACAGGAACAATGAACCTCAACGCAGTTTTAACATGTCAGCAGACTAATATAAAAGTAATTCTTACTTCTGTACTTAATAGATTAACGTTAAACATAGCATTCAGTCTGGTAATAACTCTTATCCAAAAAAAGGGAGGTGGTCTAGATGACTAAGCCATACGATGTTCTTCCCTATTCTCACTTTCCGCAATAAGTCTTTCTAGTAACTTTATAGGATGTTCTTCATATCCAAATATGTGTGTATTGTGTTTCACATTGGACAGTTATGTTCAACATGAAAACGGAAGCACATTTACCATCTAGATTTATTTCAGCCAAACAAACTGACAGTAGCCAGAAACTATACATTTCTTAGTTTGCATTGTTAAATTAAGATCAGAGGTGCTAAATAGCTGATTCAGATATAATAACGTCGGTTAAAAGCTTTTAGGGAAACTACGCAAGACTGACACATGACTCAGTTTATCTACCACATTAGCTTGATTTAGCTATAACTTTAGCTTCCATGTTAGCGACAACAAGCTAATCTTTTTCTAGGCGCGGCAACAAAGCTAACTCGTCGCCACAGAAAACGCCTCCCGGTATGTTACCATCATTGTAACTCGTTCAGGTGTTCTACAATAGTTTTCTTTACCTGAGTAAAATCTCCAAGGAGCTCTCGTGTTTGTCAAGCGGCCTTCCCAGCGCGTTCTTGCGGAGCTTATTCAACTCCTCCACGGAACGGAGATACTCTGCTTGCTCTTCGCTAGCTGGGTAAGAGGCTGTGATGTATTTCGACAGCGGCTTCACAAGATCCACTTCGGATGACTTTTTTAAGGGGACTGAAATAAACGCTGCCATTTCGGCCTGTAAAAGCGTAATCTTATCAAAGAAAGCAGGCACGAAGTAGAGAGCAACCAACACAAACAACGACGGGCGACGACCACTTCCTGGATTCTGACAAGGAGCGTCGATGACGTCATGAATAACGTAAGCTCGCACAACGCAGAATCAGCGTCCTCTCAAAGAGACAAGGATTATATTGATAATCAGCTTTTTAGTGTGAAGAGCCATAAATCCGTCTCAAAATACGCGCAAAATAGTTTGGGATTGCTTGTAAATGTTTGTTTTTTCAAAGAAAAATTCAATGCATCAAATTATCAAACAACTGTATTTAATAAAGAATGTTATCTTCTTGACAATTAAAATGAACCATTAGTTTTTAACAAAATATCTACATTACATGAGCTACATAGATACCGGAAGAAGGTCTTGTGGATAGAGATGAGTTCAAATTCCAGGTGATTGGATCAAACAGAATAAATCAGAAGAAAAGAACAGTGCTTAATACCATTAGCTAAACACGGTGGAGGCAGTGTGGTGGTGTGGTGGTGCTTTGGATGCTGTTAAAAATAAGAGATTTGTATAAAGTGGAAAGGCAAATCCTTCAAGCAACTCTTGATTTGGGAAAATTTCTTTGTACGATATGACAACAACTCTAAACACACACAAACGTGTGTCAGCAATGTTTAAAGGATATTCATACAATCACAATACTTAAGGAGTGGCCAGCCCTGTCTCCGGATCTGAACCTCATCGAGCTGTTGTGGGAGCAGCGTGATCGTGTGGTGAGATGTCACCAAGCAAGTCTGTCTGTCAATAGCTCCATCAGATCTATCAGATTGTTGAGAAAATTTTACGGCTATGACGCCAAATGACCGTTTCATTAGTGTGTGACTAAAAAGGTCTGAACTCTGAGTGCTTTTCTAGTTTTGACTAAAATAATTATTAATGTTTACATGTCCTGTTTACTATATTTCATATTTAGATTAATTCCTTGCGTTTCCATGAAAGTGGATGAACAACTTAATTCTGTTTGTGGAAAACCTGTAACTTCATTGAATAAACTTCAAAATAAGTTAGCCTTATGTAGCATCTTTATACAATGAATTATGCTCAGAGCTCTGATGCATTTCACATCAAATTAAATCGAAGGTCTGGTAATAAAATACATTTAAGACCCAGTTATATCAGTGTATGCCCATTTCTTAAAATGCCCATTTAACGGGCTGCTTTCTAGGTAACAGCAGATTTGGGAATATGACTAGCATACCCTGTGATATATTCCAGCAAAAACTGCCATAGCTTTGCTCTGTGACACAAATAGCTTGTTCTATATATTTCCTGTCCAGTAATGAAGTGCTCAGTCTTCATCCCAGATGTTAAGCCAACCTTTTAAATAAACCTAAAGTGGATATTGGCATGGTTCTGAGTCCTGAACAGCTGCTGTGGGGAGTCTCAGGCAGGTGTTCTGTGTCTCAATCTGTTCAGCAAACCAAGTCAGTGCAGTTGTCTAATTGTCTGCTTACACAAAGCCTCCATTTTCAACTTCTGCATCTCCATTGCTATTCCAGAGCCACGAAGTGCCTGTTCACTGAAATACTAAAACATACATGAACATCAGCGTGCAAAACATTTTCATTCTCTGTGTTCATGGTGTTGCAAAGCCAAATACCAGCCACGTATCTTTGGGCAGATCTGAATAAAGAAAGCTTTAGTGTGCAGGTTAATTTAGTCAATTCATATGATGCAGAAATAACCCAGATGGTCAGTCCTCCACCATGTTTGCAAGTTTTCATCTAAGCTATGCTACCACATCATTTCAGAGCAGCTTTATGACCTCACCATGCCTGTTTGGTCTTTTACATAAAAATAAATCATGATAAACATTACACTTAACATGTGTGATCATGACACCGGTTCATTTACAACTGCTGTGAATGCTTTGCACTCATCAGGTGTTGAACACATAGCTGAATACAAAGTAACCAGATAATGGAAGTAGCATTGTTCTGAAACGGACTCCCTTTGTTTTGACTTGTTTCTCTTCAGAATAAAAGCGCAGAAGACAGAAGAAAGTTATGAAATCATTTATTCCCAGCACATGTGGTTGTGTACATCTCCAGCATATGATACTGTGCACATGAGAAGCATCGTCGACATAACAGTGGTCACATTTCTGGCTCACGCTCACACACATACACACACACAGGCAGACGGTCGGTCAGGTTTTCAGACTACAACTGCTCAGTTTGCCGACTCGACGTCACATCCACGCTGTTTTGACTCATTTCTGAGTAGATGACCACTTTGCTTTGCTGTGGTATTCATATCTGTGTAAACACCACAAGAGCTACAGTACTGGCTCTGGCGCGTGGTGAGACAGAAACAGTTGCTTTTTTTTGTCTTGACATTTCTTTTTCTAATTTTCCTTCCAATTAGGCAGGTAAGAAAAGGTTGGGCTGTGGGATTACCGACTAAACAACAAGCTACATCTCAGTATATTTCTTCAGTGCAGGCTTGGTCTCTATTGTATGGGACAAAAAGGAGGGATTACACTCAACGATGACTTTATCTGTCCCTCTTTTCCCCATTTTTCCACATGCTCTTACTAGGTATCAAGCTAAGCACAACTTTTCCATACCAACAGGAAAGAGTTTGACATGACAAAACCTTTGCAAGAACACAAAAATGACACACATGCGCGCATACACACGTTCCGACACCTTAAAAAGTAAACTGTAAGCGAATCAAAAAAAAAAATCCAAACGAGGTCAACTAAACTAACGCAGCCTCCCAAAAGCTGTAAGGTTCCAGGTAACGTTTTGAAGACGGCGCACTCGAAACATAACCTGTGCTTTCTGTGTTCAGCACAACACACAAGACGAACACGGCCCTCATTATTTTCTCGTCTGCAAGGTATGACTATTGAAACTGTGAACTTCCACAAACCTGATGCATGATGGGTTGTTTAATACAAAACAGCTCCTGGAATGAAGGGTTAAATGCACAAGCATCACACTTTCCCCCTTTAACCCAGCTTATTTAGCATCTCTCATGACCAAGGTGTCATGATCAAAGAGAGTGCCTATCAGTCTGTAACCTGTTTGGTCCACTTATTTATTATAAATGTATGTGTATATATATATATATATATATATATATATACACATACACATTTATGGCCTAAATCCAAGAGACCACACTTACTTACCTCTGAAACAATGTTTCAAGGCCAATACACAAATTAGGGGAGTCAAAGATAACCTGGATGTGCTCTATGTGTACAAGTGAGTAAAAGATTGAGCTAAAAAGCCAATATGGCACCAGAGACCAGTCAATTTCCCAAAAGCAACAGAAATATCTGATCCATGAATAAAGCATTAACTAAAATGGTAAAACAAGCAGAGCGTGACAACTGCAACGCAGAAATATGGCTGAAACTTTAAGTCACTCACTAAGTGATAAGAGTTAATGAAAATGAGTCTTTCTGAAGAATAAAAAAGTGGTGCCAAAAATTCACAAAATGAGGACACTCGTTTAGCCTGGATGCGTTACCAAACTCAGCTGATCAGTACAGGGTTAATTAGGACAACCCCATCAAGACTGTTAGAAAAGCAGAATTAGGTGGGTATCTCCTTTAAGCAACATGCTGTTCTGACGTACAGGTTAATCAAATACTGGCCTCGTGCTGGTTGTGCATGTTGTTTAGGAAGGGCAACGAGCAATAAGCAAATTCTGCTTTTTTTTCTGTCTCTAGCCGGCCAGAGCACTACCCAACCATCTCTCTTGGAGCCTCAATCCTTCCTTTTCCACACAGAAACCATATAAAGACAATAAAATAAAATAATACATAGAACAATGTTAAATTTTCCCTCGTCTCATTTCCTCCCCAGTCTCTCTTCTTCTAACTAATCTCATTCTTTAATTATGTTTTCAATATGAAACAGTGGACACACCCATGTCAGATTCTAACATTTACATGGCCTTTGTGCAGTCTCTGTGCTTTCCAACGCACTATCATTTAGAGAGAGAGGGAGAGGACGTAGACGGAAAGAGTAGAGGCAGGCAGAGGGAGACAGGAGGGAGGCTTCTGCTCCAAAACAGAGGGGGGAGTATTTCTGATGCCATCTGTCCTCCTCACTACTTTAGGATTAGATGAAGTCCTTCACTCAACTCATCTGGAAGGGAATACACAAGAGGGAAAGCATGTTAAATCCTTGTAAAATAAACACAGCATGGGTTTTTTGTCCTAATATTGGCAGCATGAGCTGACCTTTAACAGTGCTGATCAAAAAACAGCTCTCGTCAGGTAAGTTGTAAACCATCTGGGAAGAAAAAAAGCAAAACAAGAGATGTTAGCGCTCGCGCGATAGCCTCTGCAGGACATTGTCCCATTTAGTTCTACTGAGCAACAAAGATGTGACAGAAATGGGGTATGAACTACATGCAAATTAGAGAGCACAGAAAGGAGTGGTTCATGATGAGATAACATCCTAGTTCTGCCATTTACTCTCTCCACAATCTGTATTTATGATCCTTCTTTCTACCAGCATTATGCTACAGAAGTCTCAGTGAAGCAGTAAATGAGTGCATCATGAAATCTTGCATGTATAAAGCAAGAACAAATAAAGGAGAGGGTTATTAAAAAAAATAAAAAGGATGGAGTTAACGCACGCTAATGTCACTGACATGCTAAAGTAACATGAAAACAATACTAATAGTAGTAGTATAGTAGGTTTAGTAACACAGGTGAAGTCATGTCCTGACCTGGGTTTCTCTACATTCACTAAACTGTATGACTCAGTGGTTGTTCCTGTATTGTTTTATGCTGCAGGAGTTTGGGGCTTTGAGGATGCTCCAGAATGTAACAAAGTTCAAGGTAGAGCTGTGAGGTCATAAGTTCACTACTAGGGCTGCTATAGAGGGGAACATGGGGTGGGAGCCATGTCTGATTAAACAAAGAGGGGAAGTAATTAGACTGTGGAACCGCCTCCTGCGCTTACCTGAGGATAGAATAACTCGGAATATTTTTAAAGTGGGTTAAAGCTCATAAAATGCCTTAGTCAAGTGAGGTTTTTGAAATATTTTTGTTAGTAAATAAACATTTATTTTTAATGATCTGCAGTTTAAAATGACTGACCGTAGGCAGATAATGTTTGACTTTCACAAAGAGCAGCGGAAATCAGAGGTGTACAATAAACCAAAAGATCTTATGTGCAGTTTAAAGAAGATTTTTACACAGAATCATGTGTTAAATGTAATTTAAAGAGAGGACAAAGGTCTCTCTGTGCCCAGTGGAGAGCAGGAGTCCTGCCTCTGATGGTGGAGGTGGTATAAAGGGCTTCCAGAAGAGGATAGATAGTGTGTAATGTGTGACTTAGGTGTGGTTGAAGATTAAATTCATTTTGTGTTTTATTGTCCTTTGTATAATGATTTAAGATGACTCTTTGAGAAAATTCAGTGTAAAAATCCAGATTTGTTTAGGCTGTCTGATGGTGGTATGTTAAGTTGGCTTGTATACTTTGGATTTGGCAAAATTTATAGAAAAGTCAAAAAGTTTTGTATCCTGTCAGTTAAAGTGAGGCAATTACTAATATTGTGTATAATTGTTTGGCACCATCTTCCTGTATGGGCTGGGCACATTTGTGCATGACAAATAAAAAATAATCAATCAATCAGTTAAAGATGTTCAACATTGTCTTTTTTTTTTTTTACTGATGGACAAATTTTTATTTCCAAAAGGAAAAATGACAAACATGAAATCATTTAGATAAATCAGACATAACTTTTGCTTTGAAGCAAATTTAAAATAAACAATGTAAAATAATTTGTAAACAGGTGAACGCGTCCACATCCAAGCTTTTTATGATGCAAGTGACGGCGCAGTCTGATGATGTCACAGCGCAGGATTTATAGCTAAACAAAAAAATATCTGGAAAACTACAACACATCTCTGACATTTTGAGTTAGAGGAGACTAAGCTGAAGGGTGTGATATATGTGTTGTGTGTATGTTGTGTATGTACACAACATATTTCACATAATATGTTGGGCTTATTGAAAAACAACAGATAGGATAATTACCAGTATCACATTTTAATGCCTATATCGGCTGATTACGGTATATTAATAGTCTAGTAGTTAAAAAGCAGTCGTAAAGTACACAAAAATCTCTTGTAGTAATATTTATTTAATGCATGAAAGTTTGATAAAATGTTGAGCATAAACAGAAAAGGCTCAAAGGACAAAAACTACGCAGCGCTTCTGAACTGTCAGCATGAACACTGGACTCGTTCAGTCTGGTGATCTAGATTTGCTGCTTGTTACTAACCATTTGTTTCAGTACACATCCTTTATTTCCTTTTAACTTTATTGCTTATTTGTTTAACTGTATATATTTTTGATATGCTTCTATATTAAAACCTTTTAATGCTCTTTGCTCTGTAAAAAGATAGACATCACATTGCACAGTACTATTGCAATAAAGGCATTTATTCACTTAAAGCAGAGTGGAGGAGAAAGCCAATAAGAACTAGTGATGCACTGATACTACATTAAACCAAACACAAGCACTTAGATCTTAGTCCTTGCTGGTCCAGAGTAGCATCATTTGTTGGGAGCGTGGACCAGGATGGGATTGTGCGTTACATCTAAAAGGTCATTCTGTGACAGTCAGGATGTTCATAATGAGGATGTTCACAGATTCTGTGATGAAACACCTACAGGCCCAAAATAAGCTCCTCTCACCAACATGATGACATATGCAGATTTTTAATCAGGCAAAGTAATAACTGTTAAAAGTTACGCAGATTCATCTCTTTGTATTAAAGGACTGAATTCGTCAGGCCTGGTTTTGTGCTTCAGACGACTCATGAGTACCGCAACCACATACACCTAAGTAATGGACTTTGTGTTGTGCATCCATAATGAAGACCCAGGTTAAGAGTGACTAGAGGTCAAAGAAGTAAACGGTCCAGCAGCCTCTTGCAGACTGGCACAGAATGCAGAGAGTCTGAGAGCAAACTGAAATAAAGTTAAAGACCTTTTTATTTCAAGATATTCAGAAAATGAGATAAAGTCCACTAATAATACAGTGAAAATCCAAACAGGGATTTAATTCAGTCATCACGTGACCTAATCATTCCATATCGGATGCTTATCGTCTTAACAGGCCTGAATGATCAGGGGGAAAAATTTCTTGGTACTTTTCTGACCAACGTTGCAGCTTCTTTATGTTTTAAAATGTACTCTTTTAAATTCCAACTTCTGTTCAGAAAGATCAATACGAGATGGAGAATCATCCCATAACATCTAAATATGAACTGCTTTATGTTACATGACAAGCTGAGACATGAAAAGCTTCATTTACCACCTGCAGGATGCAAGAAAAACACTGAAGCCTGTTGTTACAATTCCTCTGGAAAGGTTTATAAGAAAAGGTCCTGGCAGTAAAGGTTTGATGATGTTTATCTTATTTACATCACAACATTTCCTCTGTACACATTATGCAGAGCACACTGTGGTGCAAATGCATATTGGACATTGAAAATCTGTTAGAAATCATGTTTTTTTTTATCTCCCAGGAAGATGAAGGCAGAAGCTGCTGTGTTAAAGTCTTCATGTCCATCAGAGATGCAGCTGAACAAGTTGAATCTACTGTAATTGTAGTCATTTCTAAATCATACCAGTTAAAAATGGATCCAATGTTCTTTGAAAGTTTTTTTAATGTCAACACTTCAAATATTGTGAGTTCATCTCTTTATATAGAGTGAAACTATTCACTTTATCAGGACATATCAGAAGCTGGGACTGTTTCTATCCTCTGTTGTTGAAGGTGTTTTACTAGGAAACGTTTGATGGGTGTGAAAATATGACAACAGGGGGTAACTCGCACTCTGTTTAACACAAACAGCCAGTTACTCCGTCCTTTCTGTGCTGCAGCTGACTCCTCTCACTGCCTGTGAGAAAGGGGATATCAATAAATGTGTGTGTTGGGTACCTGGTCACTTAGCAGGATGTGTATGCCTGTAGGACCCTGTCTGTACACCTGGTTGATCTTTCCCAGTGGAATGCCACACACACATGCCATCTTACGGATGAGTTCTGCAGCTGTAAGCTCTTCTAAGTACAAAGCATGGTACACTGCACAGAAACAGAGCAGAGATAGTATTTCACACTCATGCTGACACACACACACACACACACCTGTATTTCACAACCATCAGTAAACCGTTTCCCCACCGTGTAAACTTGGGGAGATGCTGTGATCTCCATTTTCATTGGTGCAGTGCCTCTCCAGCAGGGGGCTCTCCTGAGGAGACTCCTGACAGACGTACACGGTCAACCTGGGAGACACCGACCTGCACACAAACACAAACAATAAAGGAAACAGAAGATCAGAAGACTCCTGCTTTTCTCTGTATTATAAATTGTGCTTCATTAATTAAAAAAAAAAAGACAGAAAAGCAATACGCACCTGGATTTGAGTGCATTGCAGAGTCTGATCCCATCTGCTGGTCCACAAATCTGGACCAGGTCATCCCGGGTTAGCTTCAACAAATCAGAACCTTAAAGACAAAAACATTCAGTCACTCGCAGGTGTTGCTGGACTACATCAGCCCTACAGCTCAGCCTGCCCCCCCAACCTACAGGTATTTTATTCAGGTCATTACTTATACTATACACACAATTATTACAATTAAACACTGTATAAAATAATACCAAATAGTTTTAACAGATTCAGTTCCCCTTTGTAATGGGAAAAATTAAGATTGTGTGTGTGTGTGTAAAAACACACAAGTCTTTCTGTACCTGAGAAGTGAGTGAAGAGTCGAGTGTAGGAGCTGAAGCGATTTTTCAGCAGCCACTTCTGTGTGTCCTGTATGGAGGCAGTGGTGCTCAACTGCTGTAAAACACCACAACAGAGACACATCAGTAGAGTTTCATGAGTTTATCCTCCTTTTCTGGTTGACTGAAAAAAAAAACCTTTGATGGGAGCAAAAGGTCTTCTGAAAAATGCAACCTGATTTCTTAATATTAATAGATTTCTCATTTCAGCTTAGTGATACGAGTGATGTGTTCATGATGTCATGAGTTTTATAGTTTAAACTACGCAGAGAAAGCTGTGCAAAGAAAAAAAACATCAAAATATTATTTACAGACTTAAAGTCAATATGCTTTTATTATCACTTCATAAACAAATTAAATCCTTCACTGTGTCGATAATTATAAAAGTACAAAAAGTGCTGAATTTAGTTAAAGGGGAATAAGAGGAAACTTGTTATTTCAAGACTGAAGGTGTACAAATGCTATGTGAAGAAGTAAAAAGCATAATTTCATCTGTAGTATAGCATAATGCCCTACATGTCTGTGTTGATATGCAGCCCCATGTTTTCCAGCCGGTCCAGCTAAGCGCTCGTATGTATTGCTATGGCTCCGAGTATTTCCTCTAACACTACGGTTGTTGGGGAGGAAATTGTCTGATGTATAAAAGTGACCGAGCCGGATTAACACTGACTGGTCTTGGAGAGCACTGCGAGAGCGAGAGGAGCTACAGTTTGACTCGGAGCGAGCTCTTCTTCTATTATAACAAACGTTATAAGTTACTGCAACACGTTTTTGCAGGTTTGTTTGCAGATGAGGTAAATGATAGAAGGAGGTCGATGAAGGTGTGGCTAACTGCGCACTTTGTTTGCTGTACATTTTGTTCCTTTAGAAACAAGTAAATAAAACGTGAACTAGCAGCTGTCTTATGGACTAATGACTAGTTGTGCAAGGAAATGCAGGAATTAATGAGAAGGATTCAGATAAAATGAGATAAGCCAGCTAACATAATAACTGGACCATCAATTATTTTATTATTTACCACTGGGATTGTGTTCCTTTGTTTTGTTACATAAAATAAAAAAAGTGTTTTAGCTGTTTTAGATTAAAATAAGGGTGTAAAAACACACCAACCTCTGAGTTGCTGTGGTTACCAGGGTCTACCTGGTGATTAGGAGAGGACGAGTCACTAGAAAACAAAGACAAGTTTGGTAACATCAATCACAAGAAGTCCAAAAGTCCAAACTCTACATGAAAACACAGGTACCTGTCTAGTACTGAGGAGGTCGTGTAGGTTGGCAATGGGGTGGAGGTGAAGGAGGGGCTAGCTGCCTGGTTGGTGCTGGTGTAGGCGGCGTCTGGCCAAGGGGAGCACTGGGAAAATAATACACATAACTCTCAGGAACAGCTTCACAAGGAAGACACAGGTGGCTCTAACCATCTACAAGGGCTTAAAAGATTATAAAAAGTCAATATGCACCATCTCCACCTAACCTATTGTCTAAAACACATCACCATAGCAACCCATCCACACCAAATGAGGATTTAAGTGTCTAAAAAAAAACAAAAAAAAAACTATGAATAGTTGTGACAGGGAGGAGTGGAGAGCAAGGTGCTTACACTGCCTCGCTTGGCCAAGGAGTCGCCACAGTCAGCGGGAAGTGTCCGCTTGCTGGACTTTTTCAGCTCATGGTCGCCTGCATCCTCTATGATGGGCTCAAGCCTAGTCTATATGCAGACACACAGCAGAGGTTAGCCAGCCATCGACCAACACAAAAACATTCACACGAGAAACACTCAAATCGAGCTTTTATCAGATACAACAAAGATCAGAAAATGTGCTGACTGAGTGATAAACCAGGGTCGATTCTTTAATATGTTGGTATTTAATTAAACCAATGATCGCTGTTAATCTCACTGAGATTAATGCAACAAAGATGCTTCACAAACATTTGAGTTTTTCTGTTGCCAGTAGCAGCAGACAGACATGGGACAAAACATTAATAACGTGGGATGGCAAACTGTTGTCTAAAATATGTGGTAAGTAGTTAGTTCGTATCACTCTAGCTCTATGAGAATACACCGATGAAGTCTAAACCCTAAAAACTACTTTTCCACACTTTTAGTATTTTACAGCAGCATCAACTAAAAATGTATGACCACAATTAAAACAAAGAACAGATGAAATGAAATGAATTCACACTGTTAGAGCCGAGCTTGCCTCTTCCAAGCACAACATCAGTACACAAGTTAAATGAAAGCATGAAGGAGCTTTGCATTCTTTCAAGCAAAGTCTTGATGTTGCTCGGTTGTGGTCCTTTTGCATTAAAGACTAGGAGGTCTTAAATTAAATTATGGGATTATGGGTGTTTAACACACACATAGTTGTTATTCATTAGTTATTTAATCAGAAAATCCTGCTTAAATGGCTTAATCTTACATGCCAGTATTGTCCTTAAACTCAAAATATGCTGTTCAATGAGTCATTTGTGCAACCAGCCTGCTTCTGAGTATTTAATCTGGATAGTTCATACAGCAGCGGCAGACTGACCTCTGATAGAACAGTGGTATCGTAGGAAGGCTGGTACTTCTCCTTCTCCTGAGCGGGGCGCTTCTCCATCTTTTCTCTGTCAGTCTTTTGTTTACGATCCGCCCCCTTTGGCTAAACAGCGAGCAAAGAGACGTGATTACAGAGTGAGGTGAACTGCAGGTTGGCATAAAAGGGCAACGATCTGCCCCATGACAGAGTGAGACATACTTTGAAGACTTTGATTTGGCAGGAGGCAGAGTGAAGGTGCTCTGTGTACTCTCCACCGTCTCCCTGGGTGAACGTGTCGATCTGGATCCTGAAGGGGACGCCCTTCTCTCCACCATGCTTTCTGGGGGTGAACTCTGTGCTGATGCAGTGCACCTGCAAACAGTAGGGGGAAACAACAGTCTGCTGTGCTCAAAATGCATCTTTGATGAGGAAATTTCATGGTTTACCCAACAGAAGACACAAAACAAGGATGTTTAGCATTACCTGCACAAAGACAGATGTTCTTTTGTTTATGTCCCACAGAAACTCTGCAGCGTTGAGCTGGGAGGAGTGAGTCTTTGGCTCCACAATGCCCACTGACATGGGGATATCTGTTTCAGGCAAACACATATTTGAGCTACAAATCACACTCATGGGACAGTTTACCATTTCCTGCCAGGTATGTTTACCGATGTCAAGGAGACGGTCGCCAGGACGATTCCACTTCCAGCCTTCTAGCTGCTGGTGTTCTGTGTACTGCAGCCGACGGTCGTGAAACACTACTCGAATGGTGCTCTGCACACACAGAAACACGCATTAGATCGTAAAGCACACTTGGTAGTAGAAGTAATAATTATGCTGTAGCGTTGAGGGAACTCTAACCTTCACCATCTTGTTGGTGAGCTCTGGTAACTCCCCTGATCTGTTGTCCAACATACGCACCTCATAAGACTGGCCTGAGTGAGACAGAGAGGAAACAAGATGATCATCATTATGGACTCCACTGAGGAAACAGACTTCTTTTAAAATGTAATGTGAAAGAAGCACAAAACAAAAGCCCATTTTGAGCCACACTGCAGTAATAAAACACTGCCTGTCTCCTTTGTTTCGCTTTTACATTTACAGTTTTTGGTAAAATATAAGTTTGTTTGTTAACTTTTATTTTTAAAAAATAACCTAGATTAAATCAAAAGTATGCAACAGAAGATCTGGACATCAGCATGAGGTCGTAATCACAAAACAAAAAGTTATTTTTTAATCTGATAAAAAGCAAAAACTTAAATATATAAGAAACGAATAATGCTTTTAATATATACGTTTTAAAAACATAATCTACAGAAATGCAGGCAGTTTGCAAACAATGCAGCATGTTTGGCTGCAGCTGCATATCTATAAAATAATTAAGATCTGACTCCTCTGGAGTTAATTCATCCCTGTGCTCTTATCTAAACATTAACTTGCCTCATTGTTTTTATATAATTTAGCTGTTTTTTCATTTACTTTGGTTCAGTTGTTGTAAACATAGATGACATTATTTGTACTGTAGCACATCTTATGTGGTCACAATAGAGACTAAATGGATTAAACACAAAATAATAAATCATCTATGAAACATGTGGCTAAAATATGTGCCAAAAGCAAAAACTTTGACCAAGTAATAAGACACCCACCCCCTCCCCAAGCTGCAGTTAACGCTTTATCGAGACATAATGTCATGAATATCATCTACTATATAATGATCTTCCACGAGAAACTGTGCATCTCAACCTAATGATGGCCGGCCCACCTTGAAAACTGCTCACTCAGCAAATTGAGAGCTGCTTCAGCAAAAAAGCAGCCATCAATTTAAGCTGCAGAGATATTTCTGGTCAATTTGCATTTGAAAAATCTATTCTGTGTATGATTTATATTATAATCACTCAGGCTGATTAGCAAGCACCTCTCATTGTGCAGAAAGCATTAAGATGGCATTTCAGGTTATCTTTAGAGATGACACTGTGTTAATCCCCTTATGTGCCATTAAACAATGTTGAAGAATGAACAAAAAACTGTTGATGCAAACCACTGTCTCATACAGACCAGTTTCAAGTCAAACCAGCAACAAACTAATGAGCATTAAATGTATGTGCTTAATCTTTAATGATGACAAAATGTGTGACTATGTAAAGCACATCAAATAGTTTCCTCAGTCAGTCAGTCTGAGCAGCTAAATGTTCCTCACACAAGTCATGCAAAGGGTTACGTAGAAAAATGTGAAATAAGAAACAGAAGATTTATTACTGAAGCTTTAAAGCAGCGTTTCTCAATCCTGGTCCCCAGGGACCACCGCCCCGCGTGTTTTAGAGGAAGCCCCGTTTAACCACACCTGACTCAAATGAAAGGCTCATCACTAGACGTGCAGAGATCTTGACGAGCAGTTTAATAAACCTGAATCAGGTGTGCAGAAGTTAAAAGGAACTAAAACATGCAGGCAGTGTTCCCTGAGGAGCAGGATTGAGAAACGCTGCTCTAAAGAGAAGTCAATGAATGAACTTGTATTTGAGCCAATAACAGGCTACACAAAAAGCAGACCAGTGATCCTGACCTGCTAACTAACTATGAAAGAGTGTGTTTTCTTATCGTGTGTGGGGTTAGTGGCAACATGGTCGCTATTTGAGAAGTTACAAACTTTTAATAAGAGTATTTAGCATCTGTTTTCAAAGACTAGCTTAGCTACTTCCATAAATAAAGTTTATTTCCGTGATGGAAAAATCCATGATCAATAAGATTGACAGATCAGCATATTTGTTTGACACAAGTAAGAAGCCCCCTGTGATTCTCCATTAAAGCTGTGATCGAGCACAATAGATTTAGTCACCACTGTGTAGACCAGGATAGGTAACTCCTCGAGGGCAAGTCGTGATGAGTAGACTTTTTGCAGAGTTTTGATGTGAAGTTCTGCACAAGTCTACTAATAAAGTCTGATGTGTGTCAGGTGTGTTTCAGCAGGGATATTCCTCACACATACAGGACTCTGGCATTATCCACCCCTGCTAATGGAGGATCAAAGCACCAAACGTATTCACCAATCACACTTTTCACATAGTTGGAGATTAGTGGAACACCTCTTTCTACGTTTTTCCTAACGACACTGAAATGAAGCGTTGCTCTCATTAGTGAGAATGTCATATTATGCATCTTTAAACCTTCTACCATAAATTAACCAAATAAACACCCCCCATCATGACGGGACCCACTCATCCTCTCTTTTTCTATACTGCTTCATCCGATTCAGGGTCATGGGGAAGGTGGAGCTCATCCCAGCAATGCATGGGCGAGATGCAGGTACACCCTGGACACATTTCCAGTCCATCACAGGACCAACACAGATAAAACAACCACTCACACACACTCCTAGGAACAATTTAGAGTGATTTATTAACATGCATGTCTTTGAATGTATCAACTATCTAATGATTACAGGACTTTCCTGTCAACAACCTTCAATCTTGGGACAAAAACATCTAATGCCCAGGGAACAGCTTATAATCCTCAAACTCTTTAAACTTTAAAATGGAGGTGAGACATCAAGAACCAATTGAGCATATGGAGCATTATCAGCATGACAATGTATGTGAAGACATATCACCTTGGTTTAGGTATGTGAGCGTCTCCTCGTGCAGCTTGACAGCAGGCGAGGTGGCGGCACACAGCACATACTGGAATGGAGGATTTTTGGTCTCACTTTCAGGGGAAAGGCTGGAGTCCTCCTGTTTGAAGATGGGCAGAGCCAGCACATCACTGAAAGAAACGGAGAGGAGACAGATACAACGACCAGTAAGGATGACTGTCACGCTCATCACATGGGTAAGAAAAACCATCATGAAAAAGAGAAACATTGGGGGACTAAATGTTTCATATGGTTTATCAAACAGCTTGTATGAACATCCTCCACCATGTTGGTCCTCTCTTATCAGTGCATATTTACCATGACCTTCTCAAAGCAAACATGAATGTTTCATTTACTCCAAGACTCACAGCTCCTCATATCCACAAAGCACTAAATAAGTTCATTACAGATACAGACTGATAACATCACTTTTGTTGGACAGTAATTCACCATGTCAAAGTGTGAAATCATTAAGTAGCTCTGCTTATACTAGACTAAATAACAAAGCATTTACATTGATAAAACAGCTCTCTTAGGACATATGCATGAAGCTGCAGCAGGATAAATGAACAGAAACAGCCAGAGATAGCCTGCGCTGCTGACATATATAATCTCCTGCATTTGGCAGGCTGTCCAGACAACAAACCCGTCCTCAGCTCACCCTGACAAATGCTGCAGGAGTGTCAAATGGTGCATGAGGGTGTGTGCGAGTATCATAGAAAGTCCTGTTGATGTACAATAGAAAACAAAACTAAATAAAGTCCTGGTGTCAAATGACCTGTTATGAAGCTACATCAGGACACAAGCTGTACATTTTCACACTAGCAACAATCTGCTGAAGGTATTAGATCACATTCTCTGATATGTTGCTGGTGGTTTTCTTTTGCACGATCTGTGTCAGGTACAGCCAACCTGGGTACTGTTGCCCCGCTGAGCCATGTCACTCCCACCCCCTGTCAGCTTATGTCCGAGTCCTGAAATCTGAGGACTGGTTTCACCGAGACATTCTGTTCCCACCAACAGCTGACTTCAAACACGCCCCTCAGCTCAACCGAGCATCCCAGATAGCACAAATTTCACTAATTCACTTACATGCATAGCATGAATTCAGTACAGATGAACTTGCTTGCACTCACAAGTGGCTAGCATACACCTACGTCACTCATAAGCACACAAAGCAGATGCGAGGAGGGGCTGCTGATAAGACACATGCTTATCCCCTCAGGGTCTTGGGTCTACCCCCCCCCCCCTGCAGAAATATCACTACCTCTGAATGACCCATTACATAACACACTGGTTATTACCGTGTCAGCATTAGCTGAACGAGTGGTGCATAAGACTTTATTCTTTAGTCAGTTAAGAAGCAGTGTCCATATTTACACCTGACAGAGGATCAACACGTAGAGCTGACCAGACAGTGTTTCACAAAGACCAAACTGGTGTAATTCCTTTAAGAGTGGTCCCCTGAGGATGTGTTCCTGTACATCACTCATCTGAATACCATTGTGCAGCAGCTTTAACAAAGCTCAACAATTCTTACATAAAATGGTAAATGAGGGGGAAAAATATCCTTTCAGTATTTCACACTTTTGATATTTGTTCACAAGCCTTTTTTATTCTTTACCCAATAAATGGAGACAATATTCCTCCAAAAAGGCCGTTCTCTTTATATAAATTACTTTATATTATATAAATAGCAGGGAAGCCAAAACAAGCTAGACATCTAGACCTGGATATCGGCTGCTTAGAAAATAAAGTTGTGTATATATATATATATATATATATAACACATACATACACATGTACATATTTACACAGATACATACATGGACATAATAAAATGGTCATAATTTCAAGCATATTGTTCCATATAAATGTGTAAAACTTTTATATAGCTCAAACTTGTGACAGATGGCACTAATCAAACTAAATTTCCAACTAAAAAGAGACAATAAACTGAGGGTAATCAGCTTAAACACAATGTAAAGATTTTAATGTCCTAATTCTAGAAGCTACTATTTAGAAACAAGCCAATAAACCTTTTCTGTTTACTTCCTTACTTAGAACATTAATGAATCATTGTGCAACAGAGCCATATAGCTTTTGCCCTTCATAATACAACACGTGTTTTCCTGTGCCTTGATGAGGATTTACAGAATATAATCTTTGTCCCCAATCATGGCACCCTGCAGTGTGTCCTACTGTAAAAATCCCACAACAAAGAAAATCATCACACCCAGTACAAAGGCAATAACACCCCAATAAGGGAGCTGTAATGTTAACACTTCGAAACAGTGTGGTTTTCCTCCAACTTCTGGACAACAAAGCCTGGGTGAGAGCATCTCTAACCTCATGCTGTAGGCTCCAGCCCCGAGCTCTTGTCCGATGCCAGACAGACTAGCATCGAAGTCATGCACCAGCCCCGACTCGATGGTGGCATCGTCCATCTTCAGAACCCAGGCCATCGGCCCCAGCTCTTTGTCCTCGGCTTCTACTCGTAGGGCCGCCAGCTTGCTTCAGGTGTAAAAGGTCGGCTAACGAGGAAGTGGGCTCTGCAGCTTTTCGGTGATACCGCAAGAGGAAAGTTATGCTGCTAACCCGTTAGCCGCTGCTTGGCAAGCTGAGCAGCCGACCTGGTAGCTTTCTGCAGAGATTGAATTTATCGCCATATCTCTCCTTGGTCTTTTAAAGCAATTATTTTTTAACGTGAATAAGTGTTTCAGAAGTGGCGAGAGAAACAATAAGTCAGAACTCCCACAGCTAGCAAATGGTTAGTCGTGACAGAAGATGCGGGCTGATAGTCAGCATGCTAACGTTAGCTAACAGCTAGCTTTACAAAGGGAGCTCAGGAAGCTAGCATCAGTTTATCAACCCTATTGTTATTCCAGACAGTTAAATGCTCTAGATAGCGTTCGCCCAGTAAAACGCACCAAGCTATAATATAATATTGTTAGAGTCCACATGCAGCATCCCACGGAGCGTCCGCGCAGCTGTTGCTACCAAGCTAACTAGCATCAACTTCATTTGCTTTGAATCAACAGTCCAGTGACCTAAGACCAGCTCTCCTCTGGCGCTCCCTGTACAGTCCCAGACCACTCTTCTCTTCTCATCGCGGTGCTGGAATCACCGCTGAGGCTTCGCGTCTTTAAGACGCAGTCCTTTAACCATCCAACGTGTAGCGTTTGATACAAAACCAGGCATCAACATGGCTCCCTCAGCATACAGACTGTTGGTCTGTGCAGCCTGCAGGGTTGCCACCGCCAGCCTCGGGATTGATGCCAGGAGGGGTAACAGCCAATCAGAGGCCGCCTACTGTGCCCATCATAGAAGGATTAGCCAATCGGAGACCTCCGAGCTTCCGTCATTGTCCAGCTGTAGTTGCGCTCTGCCTCCCAGAAACTACGATATATTTACAAAATAATTACTGTCAACGAAGGTGAATGTTGTGGACCTACACAACCACATCTTCAACATCACACCATCACACAATTATCGCACGTACAGACACAGAATAATAATAAAAAGAATATCCAGCGTTGTTTACTTTTAACATGTCTGAAAACTGCAACAAGCACTTTTGCTTCTAAAGTACTAAAGTTATGAGTTTTTATGCATTTCATACCGCATGTAGCTTCCACCGCCGTCTATCTGTGCAGGGGCTCGGAAGTTTTCAGTGTAGGGCTGCCAGAACAACATCGTAGCTCCAGAGCGCCTCAAATGCGACTGAGCCCGGTTCCGTCGAGGTCCAAACGGGACCGAAGTGTCTGATTCATGTCAGTGTTGAACGAGACACGTGATTACCTCCGCTCTTATCTGTGCTGTCTAGTTAATAATTATCCGTGTGGATGTGGAGCACGGTTAAATGTGGGGAGCAGGGTGCACGCGCTGTTTTGGCCAAAGAGGAAGACCCGCCTCGCGCGGTTTAATTATAACCCCCCTTCTCACCTTTAGCAGTCCAGGTTAGGGACGTCTAGGACTGAATTTGCACAAACATTAGTTAATGATTAAACCCAGGATGCACTGAACTACTCCAATGTTTCTGATTCACCTTTTTTTTTTACATAGTAATGTAAAATACTTGTTAATGTCATTTGTTGTTTGAAGTGGTTTATATATTTGTGCATTTCTAATTAAATACACGAACATTGTTTATATTTCTGTGTGCAGACCTGCAGAGTGTAAAGCTGATGTTTGCCTAGTTGTTGTGAATATGGTATTAATGGTATTAAGATGACAGTCAGAGGGTCGACCAGTTCTTAATCTGGTATCCGCTTTAGCTGCTCCTAAATTTACAGCCCACAGAACAGATGCATACATGAAATTCAGCACCAGTTTCTCAAATAGCTATATTGCGTAAGACTGATGTTATCTTTTACACCATGTCCTGATTGGAGCACTATATAACAAGTGTTGTTCTTCACATTTCCCCCCATGTTGCACAGCTCATTGCAAAAGAGGGTTTGAGGTTTATTCTTCACATTCCAGAGAAAAACCTGAGATCAGTTTAATAAATTATACATATTTATCACCAGTCCTGATCATTTTCAATAATAAAACGAGAAAGTGATCAATTTATTTTTGCATAAAAGGTAGTTTGTGACTTAAACCTCATCAAGAGCACCATAAAAAAAATCATTTATAGGCATTAAAAAGAGCTTATTTTAATTAAAATAGAATATTTAGTTGCTCAAAGAAGATGGAAGGCAGAAAGAGGAATAATAATCT
Organism: Pseudomugil gertrudae; assembly: GCA_037177535.1. Lineage (NCBI taxonomy): Eukaryota > Metazoa > Chordata > Actinopteri > Atheriniformes > Pseudomugilidae > Pseudomugil > Pseudomugil gertrudae. The sequence goes on from JBAMHV010000018.1 coordinate 11,455,565, forward strand.
AACATTTAAGGTTTTATACTTTGTAAAATATAGCAACCTAAACCCAAATTATTGGGATCAGTCAGTCAAAACATTGCACGTGTTAAGATTAGTGTAAAACGAAAGCATCTGATCCAGAGTCAGTTAGATAAAGAGTTGAAATGTCCAGGATTGCACGGGGAACCATTTTCATTCTGTCTCTCCGGGACTGAAAAAAATCAGGAGACGCGTGCGACTTATGATCTGTACAAGTTCTTTATTTTATCGTAAGCACAGCTTTGTAAATGCACGGAGAAAACACAACAGTGAAAACTAGAATGTTACAAGAGGGGAGGAAGGAAAGAAAGACGTGAAGAGGAAAGGAGAAAAGTGAGGACATGACTTTCTCAGAGCTGTAAATAATACAATTTCTACAAGTTTCTCAGTAGAGAAAAAAAAGTGTGAGACTACAGCACGCGCAACAGAGAGAGAGAAAATAAAAACATGAATGAGCGAAGGTGCGCGTGTGCACCCCCCGGGGGGACTCACCTAGACAACACCATTTTAATATCATATATAGATACATATCCGCTATGTGATAATAAGCCATGTCCTGTCATACTTCATGTAGTAAAGCAGCACAAACCCACCTCCCTCTGCATGGGACCCAGCAGGGCGGATCCAATGTGTGCTGGAAGAAATGGAGGTTTTAATGGACTGATCTGAAAGAGGGTGGGACATTTTCACATTAATTTAAAGCCCCAGTCACACTATTCTGTCAAAAGGCCCCAATACAATCTTTTTCTACTTGTTTTTTAATCTTAGTCTTATGCATAGCCAAGGTGGTAACGCCTCCTATAATCTGCGTTCTGTCTGCGCTACATTGTCATGCCATGAGCAGGCATGCCTCGTCGTGACTAGCGTTAGTGCTGTGCAGGGGTGGATCGGTTGGTCGTACCTTTTGAGGCTCATCAGCACCTTTCTGGAAGGGAGAGTGTGTGTTGATGTGTGTGCAAGAAATAAAAACTCCAGGTATTAAAAACAACTGCAGTAAAACCTAACTGTGTGAAATAAAATGTTAAAGTATGACATTGTAAATGTACATTCCTGTACACCTGGCCCCGGTTACTCGCTCTTCACAGGAAAAAATAAACAAAAACAAACAAAAAAGCAAAGCACCATCTTGCTCATTGAAGTGTTGATGAATGTTAACCTCCAGGAAATGAGAACCTTGCAGATACACCACTTCCTTTTAACACGGAGACATCTGCTCTGAGCGTACGCTGCTGCACAGGACGGACATCTCATCTTCATCCTTCACTCATAATTGACAAATCTGGGTGGAGTATGTTTACGTCTGAGATTTAAGGGTTCAGTTAAATCTGAAATCAGGGTGGATCCTCCGTATCGATGAGAACTGCAACGTTCCTCTCTGCACCAACTCCCATCACCACGTGAGGCGGGAAACACGAGGAGGGTGTATGCCTACGCTTGTGTCGGACACCATGTCTGCTGTGGATGTAAGCGCTTTGCTTTCACTAAGTCTTGATCTGTGTTTTATTGTCGGTTCATGTGGGTGTGGGATCCTGAGCAGATGTTTTAGGCTGAGTGGGCCCAGCTGCAGTTCTGTGGTTGCCTGGTGGGACGCGAGCATGTCTTCTATAGGCCCTCGGATGGGGGTTCACTGCCGCTGGAGCCAGACTGGGCACGCTTGATGTACAGATTTAACAGCTTCAGCTACAAACAGAAACAAAAAGAGGGAGAAGACATGAATGTCACGGTTATTTTAGCTACAGAACAATGAGAGGTGTTAATGTGTGTTGCTATGTGGCAGCTGCAATTTTGAGCCTTGGTGAAGTCTTCCTCCGTCACATGACCGTCTAAGTGTGCTGCCACATTTCTTTACGCCAAAAGCAGCTTTTAAACAGAGATGCATACTGACGGCCGGACCGGATGTAAAACCTAAAGCTTGATTTATACTCTGCGTCGGGTCAGTTACGGCGTCCCCGCTACACACACCGTACAGCTCTTCCAGACACGACGTGCTCTCCTGCTTGCAGTGCGGTTATGTAGAAATGCTCCCTTTGTGATATGCTGCTGTGTGATTTAATGTTTCCAGATTTATGGAGCTTATTGCTGAGTTTGTGCGGTAAACGCGTAAAAGAAACAGCAGCACAATGTTCAAATGTGAGGACTCGCGCATGTAAAAATCCAGCCTAAGCCTGCACAAGAAGACAAAACTCACCTTCACACACCATGTTTTATTCAATTAGACATAACTGTCTGTATAAACAGAGAGCGGCTTCTTCACGTGGATTCGTTTTGAGAAACCAAGATGAGACTGTGTGTACCGTCTTGTGTTGTTGCTGCTGCCTACCTTGTGCAGTTATTGCTACACTGAATCAGAGTGAGATCTCTATCAGCCCTGACACTGATTTAAAAGGTGATGACAAGGTCTGACAGAAACAAGGGTCTATTACATCCCGTAAATACAGAGACAGGCATTTGCCACTGCTCCACACTGCTGAATGTCAGCTTAGTGTCCAAGAAAACATCCTCCTATGTAAGGAAGAGCTCCTGGTACACAGCAAACTGGGAGGACAAAGTTAGATTTGATAAAACTAAACAGAGGAAGTAACATTACGATGAAGAGATGGAAAACTACAGCATAACAAAAATAAAGCTCTTCGGGGTTCCTGCTAGAACATAGCATGTTGCTCATGTCAGCAGCTCACCTTGCTGCTGGAGAGTTGGCCGAGATGCGGTTTGAGGTCCTCTCCTATCACTGCATGGATGGCCACCAGGCAGAACACACAGGCTTTCCTCACACTGCTCTCAGAGTTGTCGTAACCCTGTTGAACCACATGAACAAGGTCACCAGGAATCACTATTTTATGAAAGACAGAATAATGTTTATGGTTATGAGCTGTGCGTTACCTGTACGAGGCCTGGCACTATCTCAGGCAACATGCTGATCAGACTCTCGTGGGGAAACCGCTCTACAACCTTGGTCTGCATCTTGATGGCAGCTAAGTTGATGGGGTAATCCGCTGACTGGATAATGGGACACAACACTTTGATACACTGCTCTGGACTGATGGACAGAGCCAACATAGCTGCCGTCTCCTCTGCTGCTCGTACCACCTTCAGAGTAAACACAGACATTCAGGCATGAAACGGGCTGACTGGGCTCAACCGGTAGAAACAAAGAACAGCCTTTTGCTTGCTTATAGCTTTTATGATCCATAAATAAAATAAACAGATTTACTGCACTCTCTTTATGGTCCAACAAGCTTATTTGTCTGTGATACCTCTTTGTGAGGGTCTTTGTGAGCCTCCAGGGCTTTCATGATGGTGAGCTCTGCATAGTTCTTGAACCTCCAAGGCTGTTTACTGAGAATCTCTCTCAGCACTCGCAAAGCCAGCGTTCGGATCACATGCTGGAAGAAGAGGAATAAAAAAACTCAGCTTTGCATATTTTTATTTTCAGCATTCCAGTCGAGGTGCGGTGACAGACCTCCCTGTCGCCCATCGTCTCCAGCAGCAGCAGCAGGATGGTCTTGAAGTGCTCGTCCCACACCTGCAGCGTGTTTTCACGAATCAACTTCAGCAGCTCGCACAGCGCTGCCTTCCGTTCCTCGATGCGCTCGTTGTGATTGGACAACTCTTTAAGCAGCTCCGCCACCAATTCTGATTGGTCCAGGTTGCTATCTGTAAATAAAAGAACAACGAGGTGTAATTATCAGGGGAATTTGTCTGCGTGATCACCAGAGTACTTCAGCTGCAAACAGCTTAAATACCGTCAGTGAGGAGCTCCGACTCGTCCAGGCTAGTGTCTTTGCGGCTGTGCTTGAAAGGTGAGTCGGACAAGTGCTCACGGGCCCCTCGGGGACTGGAGGAGAGCAGGGGGGTGTTGAGGAGGGAAGTCTTGTTATCAAGAGCCATGCGGCCACCGTCCATGTAGTCTGACCCTCTGCCGTCTGTCCCGCTGCCTCCCTGCAAACAAGTGATTAACATTCAAAGTTTCACTGTTTAGCCTCCTAGCTTGTTTATGTTTACAGGCTTGTATTATTTATCAATGTGTAATAAACAAGCACATCATTATTCATAGATTTGTAGAATTTGAAGTTGGTGGAAACGCGTCATCATGCATTTTCTCATATTACTGGTTACTGTGTTTAGCCCAGTGGCCAGGGCTGATGGTTTGGAGTCCAGTTGTGTATGTAGTGCAGTGTTTCTCAAACTTTTTCAGTCCAAGGACCACCTGACTCTAAACAACCCAGGAACAATATGCTAATATAAACCATTCACAAGTCTACAACACAAAATGCAGCTTTTACAATATTTTTATTGTA
>JBAMHV010000018.1:11459977-11472776 GCA_037177535.1 Pseudomugil gertrudae
ATATATATAAAAGTTCACTACTTGTGCATATCCATGTGAGAAAAAATAAATAAATAAATGAAAAATAAATTAAAATGTAGAGTTTCAGTGTGGTGCAAAACATTTAGTACAACCATGTCTTTCATCTTAGCTTACTTCACGTGAGTCCTTTCCTTTTTCTCAACATCAGCAACTACATGTGACTGGCCACTTACATGTCCTAAAACATATGAAACATGGATTACACGTTCAGGGCTGTAAGGTTGAAGCAGCACTGTGTGAACTACACTGTGCACATAGCTGTCAGGTCAGCAGCACTGGAACAGAAGGCCTGCATCTCGCTGCCATGCAGCCATTCAGCAATGCACATGCAACACTTTAGAAACAGCAGCGTGTAACACGAAACCTTTCATCAGGAGAAAACTGAAACCATGTTGGGATCTGGGCTTATTCTTCTGTATGTGGGAGAAAGAAAAATACTTGACATCATCTTTTTTTTTTTATCCCAGCACTTTATAACAATATACCGATATGAGCTGATGCAGCTACAACATGAGTATGTGCTTACTCCGTTTTCCTGGACACTGGTCTCTAAAAATGATTAACTAAATTGATTTATTGATAGTTAGCATCGTCTGGTGGCCCAGCCACCACCCCAAAACATCCTAAACATCGATGTAAGAAGAAACGAGATCAATTCAGACAGAGAACAAGGTATCTGTCTGTAAACATTAAAACCTCGAGGGTGATGACAGTACATTACTTCTGTATGTGTCTATAAGCGGTTACTGTATTTTTAAGGAGCTCTCCTGCTTAGTTTGCCATTATAGGATGAAATGACTATTAAAATCAAACCTGCATCATTACATCGCCATCTAGCTTTCTAGAACAAGATGAAAGACACGTTAACTGTAACCGAGACATCGTCCTTTTGTTGGGCGGACTAGGAAAAAAAAAAGGTTTTCTATGTGAAAAAGCTTAAACTGCAGAACTCTGTGATGTTTTTAATCAGATTAAATAAAGTAGAAATACAGTAAAAATGTACCAGGAACATTTAAATAAGGTTTCCTTTCATCGACAGCATGTTGTCCTCTAAATGAGCTCAAAACAAGCTGGTGACTTGTAGACGGTCGACACATGACCCACCAGGTGAGGAGCAGAGCAGGGGGATGGGGTCTGAGGTGCTCTTGTTTCTGTGTATATTTACACTCAAAGCGCTAAAACTACTATCTCTGTGATGGTTTGTCGAGTCAGGTGTGCTAATGACATGTGGGCGAGATTGGATTTCAGATGCATCTCACAGGGAAAATGTCAAGAGGTCGCACCTCTGTAGTGGAGAACAACATGTCCTTAAAAGGGGCCGGGCTTACAGGGGCACACTGTAACATGGCCAGGCCATAAATTTCTACCCAGCACACAAAATAGACAAGCAGTGAAAAACATTAAAAGGAACAATTGCTGTGGTGAAAACATTTTTTAGGCAACTAGATTGATGAAATGATGAATACAACTTCATCAGCGGCTATAGAGGATTACAGCTGCAGTTATCAGTTTCATAAACGTGTCTGTCAGTTCCCACGCTGTGAGGGAAGGACAGATCACATGTCCGACCCATGCAGCACATGTGTCTGTACTTGTGTGTCAGATCTTGGAAAACATGCTGGAAGGCCAAATAGGATTATGATCTTTTTTTTGAGAACAGAATGAAATGTATTTGTAGCTGCTGGTCATGCACAGAAACACCTACTGACCTTATCACGTATTTTTAAAATCTCTCAATTTAAATTATATTCTTGTAAATTTAATTCAACACAGACTTTAAATAAAATAAATGCATTAAACTGAACATTTAAAGACAGTTCAATACTGCTGAAAAGTAAACATTTTAAGATGGCATAATGTCTCTGGGACAAACCAGCGGGTGATGCGTAATACTTGATCCCAGCAGCATATGATGAAGGTTTTTTACTGCAGGGATCACCCAGTTTGCACGTTGGAAACTGACACTCTAGACTTGACTGGTCATCAGTAGGCTTCGAACTCGGTGGGTGTGCTACAGTGCAAGATTTAAGTTGTTATTAGTACTTTTCATATGAAGGAAGCTGACTGTCACTTTCTTCTAACTGCTAATTGTGATGAGAAGAATTAAAGGGAGGGTTTGTAAACGGTAGCAACAACAACCCCTCGCCACAAACAACTAAATGTAGGTTAAAAGACTGCCATCAAAAGCATTAAAGCAACATCTGTAACAGTTTACCTTTGCATGTGAAACAATTGGGGTATAGTACCTTTAAACGGGCTCTTTGTTAGTATAACATTAATTCTATGTGTTTAAGTTTGTTGCTGCAAAACATAAACTCTATTCAGAGGAGTAAAGGTTACAGTATTCGCTGTAACGTCTCATCAGAAAAAAGCATAATTTTAGTGTTCTATACAACTACATAGTTGAGCATTGAGTTTGGGTCCTCCACATCATCTTTTGCCCTTTTTTAAATGTTAGATGATAGAAGTGGCCATGATTAACCTTAAACTTTATTATACTTCAAATGCAGACTCGCACTACAATCTGCAAATAAACAGTAGAAAATCATTTCAGAGCCAATTCTATCATTATACCACAGATGCTGCTGATATTTACCAAAAACAACTTTCCAAGAATGTTTTACTTCACAAGCAGCTTTATCATCACCCTCCAGCAGATTTACTGACATTCCCTCTCTGTAAGACTCACCTCCTCTCCTTCCCTTCGATGCATCGGATCGTTCATGTCTTCTTGGCTGCGAACACTGAAGTTCTGGATCGCCTCAGTTACGCCTTTCAGAGAGCTGTAGATGTCCTCAGAGTTCATGTTTTCTGTGTCGTAGTCAAATGCACTGCAAAAACACGGCGCATTACACATCTACGCAGCCATTTCTTTTTTACAGCATGGGTTGTGTGATTTCACCATTTCAATCATCAGATTTAAACTATTAATCTGATGAAAGGTAAGTTTGTTTTGCACTAATAAAGGTGTAATAATACCTTGGTGATGGGGTGTTCTGGGAGGTGTTAGTGGGTGAAGTGACAGGACTGGACCAGCTGGCTGGAGAGCGAGGGGTGTGGCGGGTTAACGGACTGCCCACTGGTGCCTGAAAATGTAAATAAAAAATGTAAGTGGACAAATGTTTGTGCACTTTTTACTGCTTGTTCAAACCATCCCCGCTCCAGAGCAGTGACTTTTACCTGAGCAGCGTTGCCTGTGTTCTTCAGATGGTTTTGAAGCAACTTGGTGGCGCCGTCCTGAAAGGTTTTAGGAAGAGCTGCCAGCAGCATGGTGAACTCTGGAGTGTTGAGCTGGAACAGCGATATTAGCACTGCCTGGGCTGCCTGTTAGACACAAAACCTCTCTCAGTTACAGAGACTACTGGGATGGACTGCAGGGGATCGTTTTAAGATGGAATTAAATTAGAGTTTCTTTTTAGTGTAGAATTTTAAACATAAAAACACAGAAAAATGTGAATTTTATACTCAAACACATCAGTCTTAGTTTGTATCACTACACAAAACCTGCATAAAATATTGCAAATTACATTCCTACATAGCTGTGTGAGTATGGTTCATATTATCTACATTTGTTCCTATTTCTCCTTTGCACCTTTTTCAGACAGAGAAGTGCACAGCACCCTTCTGTCTTATCTCAATGTGAGCAGATTAATGGCATACCACATATGGCATAAAGCCTACCACAACCTGCCATCTGATAGGATGATGGGCTTCATCATGACACTATTATGTGTGTAGCAAATTTAGTACAAAACTATATAAAACCCATCACACAATACATCACATCTAATACACAGAGTCACTCTGATATCAAACATGAAAACACACCTGTGGTGAACACTATGTGTGTGTGTGTTGGTACCTTTCTGACATCCGAGCTCTTAGGTTCAGTCGTCCATGTGATGATGCGAGAGACAGCCAGTCGAGTTTCACTGGAGTTCACAAAGTCTGGAGCTTCCATCTGTAGTGTCAGCGTCTCGATGTACTTGAGAATCGCTACCTTCACCTGCAACACAAAGGCACACATGAAGGCATTAATAAAATATGTCGTAAACGTTCCCCTGGGAATACAAACATTATTTAATACCACTACAAAACACGCATGGAAATGATCACCAATGGTCACAGATCTATGGATCTCTGAAAAATCAAATGAGTGAATGAAGATCATCAAAGAGAAGGACATTCACGACCATGCTTTAGATAGAAAGAAGACAACTTGATCAATACAAATGATGAAACCATCAAATAAAGGCATTCACCGCAGGCTCCGAATTGTCACAACTTTTCCCCTCCTCCATCTCTGTCTCACTACGTCTGCACCTCAACGGCCAGAACTTCCTCCACATCACTTAGCAGCATCGTGCGCGCCACATAATTGCTCCCCCCGGAGCGCACTGACCTGGGAGGACTGGCTCCAGGCTGCGGCCTGCTCATCTAGAGAGCAGGCGTGGCGCCGCGCTCTGGGGGGGAACAATTTAACCCCGGACCCTCCCCTGCCTCGCCCGCAACACGAGCTCCGTACAGGCTTCAGAGAAAGAGAGGAGAAGCACCGCGTCAATCAACGGAGAGGGTGGGGAGATAGGGGAGGGTAGAGGTAGATGAAGGGAGTGGTAAGTGTAGTAAAATGGTAAAGTAGGTGTGGGTGATATCAAAATGTAATCGTTTTGTTTTATTGCTAGAAATTCTGTGTTTTAGAACTATGTATGTACCCAGAACTTCATGAAACATGTTGCTGTAATACACTAATGCCTTTACTGGATTTATTATTTCTTATACAGACATTTTACAAATTGTTTCACACAGTAGTTAAGATATATAAGGCCAGAAATAACTGGATTTTGTTTGGTTATTTTATTGACCAAACCTGGTATTTAAAGGAAAAAAGAGACTAGTTTGGAAAACAAAAGGAAGTGGGAATGAGTTAAATTTGGAAGTGGTTATGAGGAGAAAAAGGTAAGGAGTGAAGAAGGGAGCAGCAGAGAAACTGAAACGAGTATAAAGATGGGTGGGAGTTGTGAAGGTGAATAAAGGCCTTGAGGAGCAAAGTCCAATCACAGCCAGAGAGTCGGGGCTTTGGCACGTGCAGCCAGCGCTGGCAGGTACAGGGTCCGGCAGCAACCATGGTCACAGCATCCCTTAATGCACAGCTTCACATCCATGCCTCCTCACAACTCACTCTTACGCACAGTGAAAAACATATTGTTTAAACGGATTACCTTGAGGTTGGGCGTCTGTGTCTGGTCCACAGTGAACCTCATCAGAATAGTGAACTGGAGATCATTGGGGAAAGACTCTCTGAAAGAACATAAGAAATGCAACATTTCATATAAAAGCATAAACAACAACAAAAATACAAGGATCTCCCCAGCTGGTACTCGATGGAGTTAAGGTAAATGCCTACTACTGCAACTGATGCTCTGAATACCATCTTTGGGCGTTCCTCGCTTCAGAGTTACTGGTGAGTTTTGTTTAGTTTTAATACAGAAACCAGAGTCCAGGCTAAACGGGGAGAAGCAGCATTTAGCTTTTACACCTTAAGTGGAACAAACTGCCAGTTTTCATGACTTTTATTTCATCCAGCTTGGTGTTACCAAGAAACGACCTTAGAGTTTTAGATAATAACTAAACTTATTACACTACCTCTATTCCAGAAACATTACAGAATTAAACAATTTGCTAACTCTGCAAACCCTCATTTCATTACAATAAAACAAACATCTCATGTTGAAACAGACATTTAACCATTTCAAATTCAATAGCAACATCTTTTCTTTTAGACCACAAGACTTGAAACAAGGGCAACAAAAGGCTGGAAAAGTACATAGCAGAAATAAAAACGGCTGGAGAAGCATTTCATATAAATCATGCTACGTGGCATCGTGGTCAGGTATAAAGAGAGCATCTCAAAGAAGCAGATTCTCTCAGAGAGAGACAGGTGAATGATTACCAGACTGTGACAAACGGTCTAAAATTTCAGATAATGTTTCTAAACGTGAAACTGTGAAGACTTGGATCCTTCCATCTGCAGTGTTAAGAGAACCAGGAGCAATTCCTGTACATAGAGGACAATCCTGAAGGTAAAAACTGGAAGCTTGTGATCCTTAAATCAAGAATCACTGAATAGGCTCATGAGTACTTCTAGAAATAACTGCCTATGAACGAATTCACAGTGAAATACATAAATACAGTTCAAGTTCTGTAATGCAAAAAACGAGCCTCGTGTTAACACGACCCAGAAACACCACAATTTTTCTCTGTTCCTGGAGGAGCAGAGGCAATGGCAAAAACGTTCTGCGGTGAGAACAATCACAATTTAAAAGGCCTTTTACAAACAGTGGATGCCGTGGTGCATACAAAACAAGGGAAGGACCATCCAGTTCGTTATGGGTAGGCGGTTCCAAAGCCTGCAGCTCTAATGGTATGGGGTTACATTAGTGCCCATTGCATGTGCAGATTTCACGTCTGTGAAGAATCCAGCAATGCTGAAATGTATATGGAGGTTTTACAGAATCACCCGCTCCTGAAGGTATGAAGGTCTGGCAGATTCCAGCAAAGGCTAAACCTCCTACTGGATCCATCACAATGATGTGGCTTTGGAGAGAAGAATCTGATAGTGAATATCTTTTACACAACAGAAGACATTTGGAGAATTGTGAAACAAAAAAAAAAAAAAAAAAACTGGGCATAAAGATGCAGGACTGTAGAGCAGCTACAATCCTGCATCAGACCAGAATGAGACATTCCTCTCCTAAAGCTCCTGCAGCTGCTCTCCTCACTTCCCAGATGTTTACAGACAGCCGGTTTACACAAGACGGGATGATACACAATGCTAAACACCACACTCTTAGCTTTTTAAAATGTATTGTAATAAATTTCAAAATACACTAATATTCCCAGTGAAAGTGTAAAATAACTTCATTTCAACATCTGACATGTTCATCTCAGAAAGCCGCTGAACCCGAGTCAGTTCAGATCGCTGCTACAGACTTTCATAACTAAACAAGTAATAAGTACGGTCGATGCGAGACAGATTGTTCTAGATGATTTAGTCTTAATTACGTGCCAGAAAATGATTATTTAACTCATAAAATGCTGTTTTTCTTTATGTAACGCTTCCCTATGCATGAAGAAACATTTAATCATATTATCCTCCTAACAGCTGAAGCAACAAATAAAAAATATTACACTAAACCAAACATCAGTTTTCCACTCTGGATCAATACACACAGGAAACGAGGCTGTTGCGTTAAATACGCATTAAACTGAGCAACATATGGTGTTTGTTACTAAAACACTCGCTTGGTTTCCAGTGTCTGCAAGTTAACACCTACCGTGTGATGTCCAGAGCTCTCTGAACTTTGGCCTGTACGGAGCCCAGCAGGTCTGCTCCCATCTTCTTCAGCAGTTGTGTGAGCAGGACAAACAACCAGTCCTGCAGGTCGTCCTTATGAACCAGAATGAAATCTACCAGAGTCTCCAGGAACATACTGAACACCTAAACACACACACATATTATGTTACACACAGAAACTCGGGTCATTTACTTTCATAATGCCCATGCACGCACACGCACGCACACACACACACACACACACACACACACACGCATTCAGTTGTTTAATTTCCAGCATTACTGGAGGAGTTGGAATAAAGTGCATGCAAAAGTTTCCACTGTGCAGTTAATGTTTTATTTATTAATACAACAGCACATTTTCATTCCCAGTCACTTAATAAATTTAAATCACCCAAAACAGGAATAAAAATGAGAAAACAATCACATTGCGGTACCATCTTTATGAGAATTAACACCTGTTAGGCTGTGTGGTGATCATTTCTACATGCCGGTAGGTGGTTTTAGAAGGACAGTGAAGTTACAGGCAACATTACACGAGACAGGTTAGTGAGTGTTATTCGGTTGCCTTGGTAACTGATTAGCCAGCCATATTAATAAAGCAAATTTTCATCCAGACACATAATTTAAACAACGCTGACTGCCCAGACTTACTCTCTACACAGTTCCAGAGTGGAGTGGCATGGGGGGGAAAAGAGACACATATCCGTTAGCATCCTAGCAAAGCTGGAACTCATTGCATGACCCATAACACTGTCTTTCACCATATTGAAGGCTAAATTATTTAAAATCTTCAAAGAAACAATCATATCTTGTCTGAAATCTGTTAAAAGTGTTTTGTGCAAACAAGGGAAATAACTGAAATGAACACAGGAGATGATGAAGGAGAAACAAGAGCAGACAGATGGAAGCACAAGAAAGATCCATGGTGGGATGCGGTACCTTGAAGGAGGCTGAACTTATACCGGATTCTGCCGTGCCGTACACCCTGCCGGAGTCTCGCTGAAATTCATCAAATCGTCAAACGTCAAACGAGTGGAAAGCAAAAGGCTCACACACTTTTCACCATGTGCGAGTCAACGGAGCACTCATAACGCCGAAGAAAGAAAAGTGGCGATGTTAGGAAGGGCGGACCAGAGCTGGTTAGTCAGAGAGAGAGAAGAGCTGGCAGCCCAGATACATGTGTGCTTTAAGAGCGTTGGATTGTGTGTGTGGTCAGTGTGGTTGCTCAGACTGCAGGTAGGGATGGAAATGGGGAAGTGAACTCAAAGAGCACAACCAATGGACTGGCTGCTTAACGGAGAGGAAGAGCAATCCCACAGAGAGTGAGCTCATACACCAAAGTGTGGCATGCCGTTAGAAGACAGTGCATTGCACTCTGCATGCCTGTGTTTATGTTTAAGCTTTGTATCCACGTATGTACATTTTAAATGTTTATCCCATCTTTTATCTTCATACTAAAAATATAACAACTGTGATTGCTAAAGTGCACGTGTGTGTATGTGTTTGTGCGAACTGAAGAGCGACAGCAATGTCCATGTTTTTGGCAGAATCCGGTACAGTGAAGGATGGTGGGATAAACAAAGCAGCTGAAACCAAGGTTAAATAAAAAAGATGGTGAATTATGAGCCTCGTGCCATGATACTGTGTGTTGTGCGTCTCTTGTTTTGTGCTGCATGCATTCATACCTTACTGTGAGGGTCTGCAAACATTCTGGTGAAGATTTCACACAGTCTCTTTAGCTCTACCCGACTGGAGAGAAAAACAACCAGTTAAATGAAAATCCACCATCAGTTCATCATTCAGAAACACCGTCACATGTCCAGCGACTTACCTGAGGGTGCGCTGGTTCTTCAGTAGTGCCTGGAGGCCTAAAAGTCCCTCTTTCCTCTCAGACCAGTTTGCACTGGCGCAACGGTTGAGCACCTTGACATGACCCCAAACGCGAGTAAACAAAATGCAAAGGCAGGTCAAGACAAGGAAGCAATAAGACTAACTTCCTGCAGTAATCGCATCCATTTTCATCCCGGTATCACTAAACGGCCTCAGCATGAATTAATTCAGAGTCAAACCACTGAATACCTAAAGGGGAAATCTAAAGTATTTGAGACAAAAGGAAACGTTTCCTGACCAGATGAACCACATATCCCCCTTTGATATAAATGACTTCTCAGTGTCATCTTCTCACGCTGCTAACCTCAGCAACATCTTCCGTTTGCCTCATGTAAGTGGGGATGGCTCCTCCGTTCCTCGAGCTGTACGATCTCTCTGAGCAGGCACTGGATGCATCACTGTTGGCGTCGTCATCGGAATACATGCTGTAGTTCTCGTACCGCCGCCGTGCAGGCTTCTTCTGTGAGGATAAAACAGCATATACGTCAAACTCAAAAAGGAAGTTAGTGTGAGAAAAGCCACAGGGAAAACAAATAAACAATAACATGCACTAGCACTGCCTGGTAGAACGCAAGCACACCTAAACACACACCACACAGGTAAGAGGCAGGAGAAGAAGCTGACCTTGGATCTCATGTCTCCCAACAGCTGACAGCGTTAAACAGAGGTAGAACCAGGGTTTAGTTAACACACAGACAAACACTCTAGACGTGAGCTGCACATGGTGACCGAGTTAAGACGCGTCCCTTTTTTGTGAATAGCTTTGCAGGCTTTCATACCAGTGCATCTGCGAGAGCCTCCTCCACATCTGAGCCAGTGTTCAGGACCCTCATGGCACTGACAGAAGAAGACAGACGACTAGACTGACTGATGCCAAAACCGGATCCTGCAGGTAGAGATAGTTGCATAGCGTGGAAAGGTGGACAAAAGCAAAGCGGAACATTAAAATTCTGCACTCTAAGACTCTAATATACAAATAGTCCAAACTCAACAAGCTGACATATATGCAAATAACACAAAGACAAACACAGATAACCCTGTAAGTTGATGAGATGACTTATTAGATGACTAAATATTTGAAACCTTGGGAAAAACTATGACGTAAAACGGCATGTGATGTCCCTGCAGGCAAGGAGCAGGGCTAGGAAACAAAACCCAAACAAAACAAAAGATTATTGGTTATAAACTGGCAACTGAAGAGGAGAAGGAAGCATGCGATTCCATCTGAGGGTTCAACATCCTGCCGGAGAGCAATAAAAAGAAAGAAAAATTGAGAAAACTGAGGCTGGCGGACAAGAAAAGAAACAGACTGGTAACGAAAAGCAGTGGATGACTGGTTCTGAAAGAAAAAAACCAAAACAAGGCTAAGTGGGTGGGTAGGTGAGGTACGGAGAAATAGATGTACTCAGCCTTCACCTGCAGCCCCAAAAACATCAGGTGTGTGAAGAGCTCCGGTGGAGCGAGAGTAGCTCCGGGTTGCTGCAACCAAGATTAAGAAACACACACGCATTTTAACATCCACACATGCACACAGGCACAAGACGGTGTGTAGAAACCTAAAACAGGTCATATAGCAAGAGAGAGAGAAAGGCTGGAAAACATGTAAACCCATGCAACTTATGTTTCTATTTAATATCGTCTTAAACCTTAATTCACAAGCTGGTGTATTAAATGACACCTGCTTAGGAAAAACAGTAAAAAGCAAAGAGTAACTAAAAGAGAAGAATCTTCTCTGATGTCCAACTCATCCCTGCAGGGTTTCTGCCCACTATTGCTACTCACCGAGAGGTGTGAAGGAGCGTACGGGGCTGGTGTCCCGGCTGCTCTCTCTGCTGGCCTCTCTGCTGCAGCCCTGACTCATACTGGGTCGTGGGATACGACTGCCCCGAGCTAATGCCACCCAGGTTATAACCGCACATCGCAGGACAATGGAAAGAGGAAAGGAGACCGGGGAAAACACAGAAAAAGTGGTAGGAAGGAAAGTTGTTGTAAGAATACAAAAGGGCATAAAGATTACCAAACAACAAACAGACGGACATAAGCAGTGACAGAATTGAAAGGAAGAAACACGTGGATAAAACCATGAACAAGCACAGGTGTACTGGCCCTGAGGGAGCATCTCAACTCATTTCCATTGTTTCTTTACATTCATTTAAAGCAAACCACTTCAGAGAATCAAGATCAATACCACAACTATTATAGATCGAGTCATTTCATCCAATCAACCTTTTCTGTTAAACATACTCTACTACTCTTCCTTAAGAGCTTCTTTTAACTGTGGGGCAAAAAGCAGTAAATCCTCACATAACTGAGAAATAGTATATTGCTAATTGTTATTCTGTATATGTTTACAAGTGAGCGGAGTCTAATCTAAAGATTAATTTAAATAACTTTTCTGCTCTTTTGTTGAGTCAGTTAAATTGCTGCTTGGATTAAGACGAGATGCTCCCATAAGGACCCAGAAGCCATCTGACATTCACATAAACACGCCTGCTCATTCTTTCTTTCCCGCATACAAACACAGAGAAGAGAAAAGAAAGCCATTCAAGATCCATTAAGGAATCAAGGTGGACAGGGAGGGGAGGAGCTTGCAATCAACTCCCGTGGTCATTGCTTTGTTCAGTATCAGCAATCCAAGGGTTAATCAAGGTCAATCAAAGTGGGGACTGTTTCACTCATCCTGTGAGGGCTTGTTTTGCAACCATTAACAGGTTAGTACACAGAGGGAAATCATATGCCCATAATTTACAGACATCTGCTGATCATAAGCACCCATCACCACAGCAACACAGCCATCATGTCAGACAATAAAACGGGATCTATGAAGCCAAGGCAGCGAACCTGATGGAGGGGCGGGGTTTGGTTGTAATGGGCATTGATACGGAATAAGGAGCAAAGGGACGATTTTAAGATGGAGAGAAAGTGATGATGAGAATCTATGGACTGAGGTGGTCCGATCGATGCTGGAGTCTTACCTCCTCTGCTTGCACCATTGTAGATGGAACTAATGCTAGAAGGAGCTAGAGGACAGAGGAAGACAGGGCCAGGAGGAAGAGAGGAAACAAGGATGAGGAGAAAAATAAGCTGAGTTGAGATACAAACTAATCAAAGATATTGCAGTGTGTGTGCAACAGGGGTTTGAATCTTTCAGCACATTGCAATTCTGTTCCAGTTCAGATGGTTTGGATGTGATTAAAAACAGTGATGCCTCTTCTTTTTCCATGTGACTACTTTCACAGTGGAAATGTGGAAAGAAGAAAACTCCTGAACCCATTAGTGATAGCAGGAAAACCTCAGTTTCCACCACATAAGAGCAAAAAGAAATAGCTGGATCAGAACCAAGCGTCTTGGGCTGAGTCAGGCGCCTACCGTCCTACAAGCACATACGTTTTGTTTATCACCAAGGCCCTGCTTTAAACCCACAATGTCCTGTGCCTTCCTCTATTTCAATGTTTCTGGTCCAGGGTGCTCATTTATAAAGCTTGCTTACGCACAAAAAGCAGCGTAAGTGGATTTCTACGGAAAGTTTCT
>JBAMHV010000018.1:11472876-11496536 GCA_037177535.1 Pseudomugil gertrudae
GCACCTGTGCGCACGCACGGTTTTATAAATCAGAATATTTTGTTGCTTACGCAAACTCTGGATTCTTGGCGTACGTTAAGTTTTAGTAAGAATCCTACGCAGAGTTTTATAAATGAGCACCCAGGTCCTTAAGTAACCCCTGCTCTGCAGGCTACTTTAACACACCTGAATGGAATAAATGCTCATTAACAGGCTGCAAAGAACTCAATGAGCTACACTCGGAAGGTCAACCAGAGCCCACTTTGTTATTACGTTTGCATTCACAACCTGCTAGCCATGGATGACGAAGTACTTCTACACGCTAGCTTTCAATGCAGAGGGTGCCGGTCTGGTTTCACGCTCGCTCAGTCTGAGCGCTGCACATCTGAAATTTCCAGTTCTCCATTTTGCATTCTTCAAAACTATTTTATTAATTAACTAATAAAATAATAATTCATTAGCACATATAATCTGACTGAATTGTTCAGGTCTGTATAGTGATCTGATACTAACCCCTAATGTACAAAGCAAAAACAGAGTTGCTACTAACACAGGGGTGTTTTTTGCAGGGGGGGTCGTTTATATACTTACCAACAGACAGGCGAGTGGGTGAAGAATCCCTGGAGCAACCCTGGCTGCGAGGGATGCGGCTGCGTCTGTGCCCGTCCCCAGTGGCTCCAGCAAGCACCCTGTGTGCTCCAGTACTCATTGTACTCAGGGCTGTTGTTGTCAGCACGCGGCCAGGTGAGCCACTTCGACTGCCAGCTTCACGAGGTCAGAGAGAGAGAGAGAGAGAGAGAGGGAAAAAACATAGTAAAGTCTTCTCAGTGAAGCAGAGAGAAGCAATTACACATGTACAGGTGACAAAAGCAGGTGTTTTTCACTTACATATGCTATCTAAACATCTATCTGCATCGTACATGATATGAAGTGTTTTGGCAAAGATTGCCGTAACTGGTGTTTTTGGAAAGAGGATTCCTGGGGCTGGTAACTAAAAATATCAAGAATAAAGTGTTTTCAGGAACCAATTAGGAAAAAAATTGTAACAAAAATAAAACATTTGACAGTTCTGACTTTTTTAAAACACCAAAAAATACCACAAATCATTATTTTACTCAACATAAATGTTGCATATTCTTAAACTTATGTTTCTTTCCCCTGGAGATCCTGTGTCCAAGTGCTAAGCCCACAGAGTGTCTGCATCCTGAAGATAAACAGCTGGGGAGAAGCTGCTCTGCAGTGCTGGGTGTTAGCCATTAGATGCAAACGTGTTCGATACATGAAGCTGGACTCATATGGATTTAATCATGAACGGCAATCTAATCATATCTAAACCTCAGTGAGGGACAAAACTCATCTAAAGTCACACACAAACACACACACACACACACTCGTTACACTGGAGAGATCTATCTACAGGTACCTAGCAACACACAGCTAAACAGAAAACATCTTAGAATCAGATACTAAAGGAATACTGAATGTTATTAATGAAAATAATATTATAAAGAAGCAAATTATGTTTCAAGACATGTAGATAATATTTTTATCCTTCCTTTTATTTGCAGTAACAATAAAAATAACCATATTTAATGAAAAAAAGACCTTTGAAACAGCAGAAGCCAGGCAGACATAGTGCAGAAACACAGCGTCCAAAGCAGGGCTCCAGGAGTGTTTTGCATGATCACGGAGCAGCCATGTAAAAAGTCTGTGACTACAAATCCTAGCATGCCTGAGCCACCGTGAGAGGAGCTTTGAGTGAACGTGAAAACACGAACATTTGGGCAACAAAAAGGCAGTACAGCTAAACAGCTAAAGAGAGCTGGGGTAAAAAGAAGTAGCGCTGTAATCTTACCACCAACAGGGTTAGCAGACTGAGATCCTGAGGCAAAAAGCCCATTGGTTGAGAGGAAGGGGGAAAGCAGAGGTGAGGGGGAGGAGGAACAGCAGATTAAGATGAATTATGGGTTAGCGCAAGCGTCATGGAAGTTAGAAAACAGCATGATTGGACTGCATCCTGGTCTTTCATATCAAGAATGAAGACAAAGCTGAAGCACTTAGTTTAAATAAAATCTATTAATAAAAAAAATACAATAAGTAATAAAAGCAAGTACACAAAAACTGATCCAACTGCAAATGGCAAACTGGGAAAGCAGTGCATGTTAGGATGACTGGTACAGCATATGTATAAACTGAAGCCTGTTCACAATGAAGAAAAGAAAATCTTTAAAAGAAATGTGTAGAAAATGCTCACACACCCTCTCTCTCTCTCACCCACATCTTTCTAACCTTCCTCTTCTTGTCATCTGTATAATTTCTTGTCTTGAGATGTGGACTTCAAACTTCTTGCATATGATCTTGAATGTAATATCTCCAGCACTGACAGGTGTGAACCAAGACTACTTAGTATTACAGTAAGTAGTTTTGGAGAGCAGTTCCACTCATTTGCATCATGTGTGCCAATATTAGAACCAACCCTGAGGCTAAACTTTGTCTTTTGGTCTATTGAGGTAACTTTATAACCCTGAACAGCAGCCAGAGCCAAGCTGGAGCACCGAAAAACTGTCCACCACAACACCCTTAGTGATGAGACACAGCATGCAGAGAGAAAACGCACAGTCACTCGTTGGTACACAAAACACCCTGATCAGAATGAGAGCGATAGCAGGTGGGTCACCATTCCCACTGTGGTACACAAAGACAAGCACACGCTGACAGACAGAATACCTGGTGTGCAATCGGATTCATCGGAACCTGAAGGCACAAAAACATTTACACGGAGCTCATCGTTACCACGTCGGCAACAAGTTAAGAAACTCCACAATAACAGCCTGAGAAAAACAACCCCAACACATTTACACACACTACTTCACAGGAGTGTGTATTTGCCTGTAATGCTGTGTGTTGCATGTAAAACGTGCTCTTATTGGCTGAAATGAGAAGACACTTACGTTGTGACTGGGAGACCATCTTTGTGCGGCTGCGTCCTCGCGAGTCCACCTGACTTGACATGCTGCTGGCTGTAGACAATGGCTGCTTGGCACGAACACGGCCTGCATGCAAGTGGATGATTGACCATGAACAAAAAAACAACATTGTTTTCTTGTGCAGACACATCCAGTCAAAACCCGTCTACAACTGAATGAAGCCCAGCAAATAAGAAGCGCTATAGCTGATGAAAAGCCACTACTGGAAGCTGCTGAACGGCTCGGTGCGAACACACTACCTACAGCAGGGATTCTTCAGCGATTAGATGAAGAACAAAAAACTGAAAATCTGAAATTGGTTTTAATGCAACATGTAAAGCTTTTTATTGAATTAAAAGCCATTTGCAACATTCAGCAGTGAATGCACTAAATATTTTGATTAAAACATGGATTATTTTCATGGTTAATGGCATAAAAGAGAATTTACTAGTCATGTTTCATTAATTTATTAGCTTAAATGCAAAATGCAGCAAACATCATCAAGGCAATAACCTAAGCTTATGTTGAAAGATTTTTCTATTGAAAACACCGTGCCTGGTCATAACTTCCACAAGCTCAATGCTTGATCTCTAAAAGCAAAAATAATAATTACACCACTACACTTTTCTAGTTGGTGTATCTAACAAACAAACACACAAATAGCCACCTAACAATCTTACCATTGTCTGACCTGGTTCCTATAGACAGATAAAGAAGGAGGATGTAGTAAATTTCACATATCGACGTACACATAAAACAGCACATCCTGAGTGGCCTCATAAAACCTCCTGTACCTCCTGAGATGTAGTTTAGGTGTAAAAAGTTAGATTTTCACCACAAATCAAAAGGTGATTAGTGATATAGCTGATTTTTAAAATGCGTTAATATTTGATTCATTATGTGATGAAGAGCACTGTGATAAAAATGAATATGTGGCTGACAGCAGGGGGCGCTGAGGCCTCACACACCATCACAACAGCTGTGTTTACATGGGATTGGGATGGCGTGAAGAACGGGTAAAGAAAAGACGAGAAGCAGAGTGAGATGATCTTACCATCCGTTTTATCAGAGGCATCATCTTTAGTAGCAAAGAGAAGAAAAAAGAATGGAGGAAATGAAAAAAAAGATACAAACAGAAATAAGATAAAAAGAAAGGAAAAATAAGTGAATTTAAATGAAAACAGGGTAGTGAACGAGTAAATAAAAATATAAATAGGGTAAAACAGAAGTGAGCCAGAGAAAAATAGAAGAGAAACAAGAGAGGAAAGAAGCACAGTGGGATTTAGTAACTAACATCTATTCAACTGCGAACCATGCAGATGTGGGGATCAACACCAAAATGAACAGGTAGGGCGATATTCATCCACAGAACATGCACAGAGAATATCCATAACAGGTGTGATAGCAGGCAGCAGGAGAGGAGAGAGGCGGTACAAGCAGCTAAGTGTGAGGGTGTAGGTCCATCTTTGCAGACTGCTTTGTATACAAGATGAGCCTTCGTTGAGGGTTATGTATATCTTCCTGCCAATGCTAAAAACACACTCTACGGATCCAAGAGAACTCCTTAGGAGGAGTCTCCATCTGCCCATTGATCCCCCGCTGATACATGCCAACCAATGTCTTCCCAGTCTGGTTAAGCATCTAACTTTCCTGACAGGGCCCTTACCCAGAGAATAGTAGGAGCCAGGAGGCATACGGCCCGCTCCCCTGGTTTGTCCCACGTGGCGTTGTTTAGCAACTGTTGCTGCATTTACATCCACGTCACTACGGGAACGCTGCAGGGAGGCCGGCGACACCCCGATCTTTTTTGAACTGGCAGGGACTGATGGGATAGGAGGAGCGTGTTGGAAAAGGGAGGGGACGTGATGGGATATACATATACAAATATAAACATCACAGAACACATGCAGGCACTATACTACAAATACCACACAGAAAAACACAACCACATACATATAAAGCATGTGTATGCACACGTGTGCAGTAACAAAAACACAACAGGATGCCACTGTTCAGAGCTGGACACAAGAAGATGTCAATGAGTGATGGGGACATGATTTTGTAGAAGTTGACATAACTGAATGTGTGTGTCATTTGAGCAAATGATTATATGATTAAGAAGCTTATTTGTGTGTGTACAATAGCCGCTTGATCAGGGTGTCCTTGACTCACCTCGTCCTGGAGCTGCGGACCACTTGGAAGACAGAGGACGACTGAAACAAGAAGGGAAAGTCTGTCAGTACACACACGCATTCCCCAAAACTATTTAGAAAAATTACATTTAAAAAAAGTTGTGGTGCACAATAAACCTAAGTTTGAGGGAAAAAGACACTTTAGAGAGGCTGGAAGTTCAGTAAACCTACTTCAGATCCGTCTAAAGTTGATCCTCAGTCCTGCTTCAACACAATCAGTTTAAATCGACTTTCCCAACATCCTCCTGTCCCACCCAAACACACCAACAAGTCACTAATCTGGTTTCAGTGTGTTGGAGCAGCAAACATGTAAACTTGTAGGACAATAGCCTTCGAGGGCTAACTTTTTACAGTCCTGGTTTGAGAGATGAAATCCTAAAGCAGTTGTAGTGTCCCCCAAAAAGAATTACAACTCAGATACAGACAGACAGACAGACAACTTTATTAATCCTCCAAGGGAAATTGATACTAAAATGTAGTATCTAGTTAGAGATTAATTAACATGGGTATTACTTCTTAAATAACTGACTCCAGCCATTTAGATGACGCAGTGCACCGGACAGCCCCTTTCCCAACAGTAGCTTCCTGATGGGCCCATTGTTTACACTAGGGGCATCATTTCAACATGGCAGCGGCCAAAAGCAGCTGTGCTGGTAGAAATACTAAAAAGGAAGACTGTTGTTTGGACTTTGAAGCAGTGCTTCACCTGAGTTATGTGTTGTGCGGCAGAAATGCTGTGTTCAAATTGTCCAACAAGGACAACACAACTGCATATGTATGAACCTCTCAGGACTGTGTGCAACACAGTGCCGACATCCTACTATCAACTTTTCAAATGACAAAAAATGTTTTGAGATGCACAGATCTTTTGCTGAGCTGCTCTTCAGCCTGCTGCCTGTAATCTGTATCAGAAAACAATGACTTCAAGTGGAGACGATTTATCTGCTGCATCCTGGTTGTGTTTTTGCTCTAAAACTGATTAAATTCCTCTTAATAAAAACTTTCTGGGCCATTTAGGCACTGAAACATCACGACTTGGTTCATGATGCGTTCATGAGCTTAATGTTTTACGTTTTACTTCTTATTAAACTCATTTGATATGAGAGATAAGTATGAATATTCGTTTCTTTCAAATTTGAATAAATTCATTTGTCATAAATTTTATAAACCAGCAGATGGAGTTGCAGCAATATGGTTTATTATCCATACAGCAGAAGAAACAAAACATGGAGTCTTAAAAAGTGTCTCAGATAACTTCAGTCTTGGTTTCAAGAGTCAAATGTAATTTTTAAGTAAGCTATAAGGTCTAAAGTCAGCCATGAAGGAGCAGGCATTCATTACTTGAGGCTCTCTTGAGAGGAAGATGAGGAACGGTCACTCTGGGGAAGAGAAGCCACACTGCCAGAGCTCTTCAGACAGGACTGGAGTGTCTTCTGGTACGAGGACTCTAAGGAGTTGTAAAGAGCGTCTGCCTCTGCTGGAAAGTGGTTCCTTAGTCCCCAGTAGGCTCTGAAAGAGACACAGGCAGCGAGTGAGAATGAGAAAACATAAGACACGAAGAAGAAAGGACTAAAAAGGAAGGGGAGGACAATTTCTGCACAAGGTGGAAGTAGTAAAATTAGGCTTAAAGCAGAGAAGAAAACGGGTTCGGGGAGGAGGTAATAAGGTGTGGCTTTCAGATAATGTAATTTACAGAAATGCCTCTGTGTGTGTCTCTTACTTGCGGGCCTCTACTCTGGCCTCCGAGTCGGCATCTCGAATTCCCTTTTTGATGCTTTCAACCAGAACTGCTGTATGCCTGAGACAACCGATGCAAGAAAGTGATTATTTGTAAGTAAATATGATCTGATGTAGCTACTTCTGCATCAATGAGACAGAATAAGAACGCAGTCCTCACCTTTCTAAAGAGTGAGTTTGCCATTCCTGAAGCAGAAGGTCCAAGAAATCATAACAGCGCCTGCACACGACACATTTATTTTGTTATTCTCATCACCCCCAATAATCAGTATCATCAGTATCATCAATCTTTTTATTGTTGTACAGCTCAACTACTGCACTACTTAATCCCTGTGGTATCAATATCACAGCTTCTCACCTTCTAACAGCCACAGACTTGGATGTGCAATTACTGGTTATCAGGGGGATGAGCCTGGGCACATGGGTGTGCTGTACAGAGAAGAAGTAACGTTGAAGAGCTGCAGAAGTTAAAGAAGTAAGAATAACAATAAGACTGATAAGACTCACCCGTATTATGATACGGATGGCTGAGACACCAGAGGTGGCCATGACTTTGGCACAGTTAGGGATGAGGTTGAACAGGACAGGGACTATGGCCTCGGCTCCATGGTCAAATTTATTCCCCAGTATGGATGAGAGGTAGCTGTATTAAAACACCAATGAATACGTAGAAGTGCAGAGGAGAAGAATTTCATACACTAGCTGAACATTTCCCACATCCCTAACATCTGGCAGTGTGAGAAACTTTACATCTAATTCAACAGCATGTGTGCTTTTTCCAGATCTCCTCTGTGTGCATTTGTGATCAACACTCACGCCACGGTGATACAGGCCTCTCGGACCACTTGTGAGCGCAGGTCTTTTGCAGACAGCTTAAAGGCTCCATCTAGTAGCCGTAGATGCTGGTAAAAACAATCGTAACTGGCAGCGCCTGCAACCAGCAGGGACCGAATTTTCTTCATCTGCAAAAACCACCCAAAAAGCTGAGTTATTACTGCATATCAACAACTTTCATTTTCATTTAATGGACAGAATCTACTGACAGCGTTGGCTCTCTGGTCCCAGTCATGTTTGTCATCAGAGCAGATCTCGCGGATTTTGTTAAGATTGTCCTCAAGATCTCTCGTTGAGTAAATCTGCAGGAGAGAGAACAGAGCATTCATGAAGAATAATGAAAATCTAATCTTAACCATGACCGGACACTTAGCGTAAATAGGATGAATGTATGACCGGTCACATTTATGCTCCTGTTAGTACTGTACCTGGACAGTAGGGACATCTGTAAAGGCTTTAATGAAATCCTCTTCATCTACTGCTCCAGCACTTTCCTTGGATACTGTGAAGAAAAAAAAAAGAAAACTGAGCTTGTGCATTCACAGGATTTCTGAAAACTAATTTAGTAATATGTAGTGAATCCATCCCAATGCGTACTGGCAGGCCAGGTCAGACCTGTTCTGGCCCGGCACCAACATAAACAAGCCAATCAGAGCCAGACAGCTATAAATGCAGTGGTGAATCCACTGGACTGGGTACATTTGCAAATCCAGTTCTTTATATCACATATTTGCTTAGTAGTCTGAAGACATTCATAAAAACCTCCCACTAACCTAGCTTACAAGCTAACTGTGCGGTACAATTAAACATTTATACATTTGTTTGGTTTCTAGAGAAGAAAACCAAGTAATCCTGGATTACCTGGAGGATTTATCAGGGAGTTGCATTACATTTTGTGATCATTTTACCATAAAATGCTTTGAATAATATTAGACTTTGTACAGACTTGTTGTGTATAGTTCACAGCTTGGTTGATAAAGGTTTGGGGTTTGACAGCTTCAGTGTCAGCAGAGGTGCTGGCACTGAGCCCCTTATTAATTTTATAAGCCTTTTCTTTTCCTATTGTACCCGAGACAGAGCAGAGCTTATTTTTATTTTGGAAATAATTCAGCAATCATTGTATCTTTGGAAAGTGTAAAATATGATTATATCTACATAATGGTAAAGTTTGGTACTGAATGCATGCATGATTAGACATCAAAATCAGGATTGCTGAGGTCTTGCTGATGCAAACTGTGTTTCTAATGGACTTCCTAGTAGTAATGAGCATGCCAATCACATGTCCCTGGGGAGTTGGAAGCTCTTTGGGCCACACCTCCATCAAATCCTAACTGGAAAAGCAGAGAGGTGAAGAGCCCATTCAAAGGAAGAAATAAAAAGCAAAGGTAGGAAAAGAAACAAAGCTAATGGGATCAGAGAGAAATCCAAGAAGACAAAAATATGAAGTGAGCTAAGCTGGACATTCACACGCAAAGACAAATATTAGGCTAAATAGTAGCTATGGAAAAGCAAGAGGAGGTCTCGCTTTAAAAAAGAACCAAGTCACTAAAGATCTATCCTTTCCTCCTTTTCTTTGGGGTTGAGTTTCATTTTAGTCTGTGGTAAAAAGACGCGTCATGACTCATGTCATAAATCTGCATGTCTTCTGAGAGTTTGGGAACATCAGCTTCTTCTCGTTTGCACTGTTCTCAGTAATTCTCAAGAGCCAACATGGTGGCAGCCTGTCCATGAAATCCTAACAGCTAGACCTGTCTTGATAACTCATTTTGCATTGTGGTTAATTGTCTCAGAAATGATTGTGATAAATGATAATATTGCACTAAGCGATTGAAAGCAAATATAATAAAAATGTCATAATAATGCTGAGTTCACTCTTTTAAAGAATAAACATTCATTTCTAAACACATAAGCTTGACGTAAAGAAACCAATTATCCAATTTTTGTTAAAGAGGAGAAACAAACAAAAAGGATTACTTATTGCGTTCAGTTTTTCTTATTGTGCAATTCATTAACTTATTGTGACAAGCCTACTAACAGCACACCATTTCTAATAACTTTTGCTACAGATTTATAAAGTCAGATGGTCTGTGCAACGCAGAGTGAACAGTAAAGCCGAAATGAAATAACTCCTACCTGTGTACATATATCACAGAGAAAACTATGTCTCTGTTCACATGAGAGGACCACCTTTGGCTTTCACTGAAGTCCCAATGAGCTTCATGACCCTTCATGTAGCTGTTTTAGATTTCCTACAGGCTGAGAGCATTATTAACAAATTGAAATATCTATTGTCTGAGTCCTTCTTTTGGGTGTGCCAAATTGTGTGGGTGCATCTACAATGCATGGAGACAGTCACACAATCATGGAGAAAATTCTCAGACAGAACAGGAAGAAATTGACTATTATTCCTAAAAAAATATATATATAAAAAAAGAAGAACTTTTACACTTTCAGGTATGTCTATGGCAAAAGGACCTTTTTCATCCATCTGATGGGAAGGGTGTGTCCATACATTAGTCAGTTCACTCATCTATGTATACTAAACCTATATAGATGTAACTGTTAAGCTACAAGCATTTTCAAAGCATGGATGACCTGAAACTCATTGCATCCTGTTAAGTGTTACCATATCTGCTGACAGTCTTTGGACCAAGTCAGTGAAAATCTGTAGTCAATGTAAGAATAATTCTCCTTTTTAATCATAATGTTTGTTAAAACTGTACAATTTTCAAAGCTCTAAATGTAAAAATTATATAAAAGATACTCTATGTGGTCCTTCTTCAGTTTTCACAATCGCTCCGCAATCGATAACAGTGTAATGATCCAAGTGACAAGACATCACAACCTTGTGTTTCTGACCTACACAGCAATATGCTCCAATAGCTTGCTTGTTAAAAGCTTACACCCTCAAGTTCACGTGTCTGTGAGTGACACTGCTGACACAGTATATTGGCAGGAATGGGCTGCATGTTCATGGGAACACAGCTTTCTTCCAACAGAAAATACACCAGGAAAATCAATACCTGCAAAATCGAAACATACCAGTAATCTCCAATATGTGGCCACAAATGGGAGATTTTATAGAGGATTAGGAAAAAGCAAGGATGATTGACTATTTTGGGAGTCAACTACAGATGTAAAAGTGATAAAAAGTTTAACAAATTTCTTAGAACAACCAAATAAATCACATTGCTCTGAACTGAATATGATGTTTGCTTCTTATGAGAACTCCCAGTCATTCTGACACCACACACAGTATCCAGCAGGTGTAATCATAAGGGATGGAGACATACTATTATCTTCACTGTTGCATAATGAGCTGAAAGTGGGAGCAGAGGCCAGTGACAATAGGTTCTCTGAGTCCAAAGAAAATGGGCTACATTCAGACACAGGAAATCTGCATGAGGCAGATTAAGAGGAGTGCAAGAGTCTTCTGAAGGACAGCGATAAAATAATGTTTCAATAAAAAGACAAAAAATCATCCCCTTAAAAAAAGCATTGTGTTAGATATTAATAGACATAAAGCATTACGCACCTAGCTTGTTGCCTGTGGCGCTGGGCCTGCGTGCAGAGGAGGTTTCTGCAGGCTTTTTGGGAACTTTGGGAATCTTAAAGGCAGCCTGGGCTGAGGAAGAGCGTCCATCCACGCTGTCGTCATCATCAAAACTACGATCTGGATAGGAAAAAAACAGAGGTGTCATCAAACTATGCCCAAAGTTAGAGCAAGTATTGTTTTGGAGAAAATGGTTATACAATTAAATATATTAATTTGTTGGAGAGCAGAAGAAAGAAAAGCATCAATCTGTTGTGACACATTTTTTCCTTTTATTGACTCTGATGCTGGACATGGAGGGACTTAGAAGCCTTTAAAAGATGATGCATGGCAAAGAAAAAGTAATGACAACAGTAAAGCTCAAAGAGACCGCTCCTAACAGACAGCTACGTCAGGAATCACAATCAACTATTACAGACACGCAACTTGTTAAGAAAAAAGAAAAGGCAAATTAAAAAATATAGGATAATGTCAGAAGCCAAAACACACCAAATTGATCATGATGTCCAACCACCAAATGAGGGACTGAACATTTCAGAGCTCACATCCTCTTTGTGCATGCTAGCAAAAATCCTGCAAGGTTGAAAGCTAGCACTGAAACTTGACACTTTTGCAACAATAATATGCACACTACATGAGGAAACACACACACACACACGCATACATCTCGACTATGGAGCTCACACTCTTAGCATAGGAATGCAGTTGCCTCTGGTCGCTCTTGACAACCAGTTATGGAGAAATGCACCAAAGCCACCACCCTACACCTAGACTCATACATCCATTCAGCAACATACACACACATACACACACACATACAATCAACCTGCAAAAATCAATGAGAGGCATGCATGAGTGCAGATTTTCCATTCTTCAGGGAAAGCCAACTGTGTCTCCATCAGTAAATGTTAAATGGACATGTAGAGAATTCTCCATCTGTCATGAACTGACGTTTACACGACAAACACACCAGCACACCCGTCCATCCCTGCACTCACAGTCACAGATCCGCTGGCAGATAAGTCGCCTCATACTTCTTGGGAGGGTGTGGTACTGGGGTTCCCTCTCTTCTCCAAGATGTATTCCAAAACAAACACACACTCCTCACACACACTTCATAGTGTGGCTAAGGCCGTGCACACCCTCCTCACATCGCTGTCCAAAAACCCCTCCACCCAGACAAGTGCCGGCATTTTCTTTCTCTCCTCTCTTCCATCCCTCCCTCTCCCAGCTTCTCTCCTCCTCCTCTCGGCAGCCTCACAACCAATCGGACGAGAGGTGACATCATGGTGTTGCAGCCAGTGCGGAGGCAGGCTTCTCAGGGTGTATGCGTGATGGAAGAAAGGGAGACACACACACAGACACCCCAGGAATAATAAAAGGGCTTCTCTGTGTCCCTTCCAGACCAGCTAACCTGAACTCATTAATACTCCCACATCCTATTCCTCCCTCTCATGCACGTTTTTTAATAAATACCTTTTATGCCGCAGCATTTATCCATCAGAAAACACTATTTCTGCTCAATATACACAAATAAATGAAAGGAGTGATGGAGGATCAAAGGAAAGGCGATGACTGGCAGGATGGGGGTGGGGAGTGTGTGCTCTATCTGGTGCCATGACACCCTGTTTTACTTTTTTATGTTAAATTCTAATTAAATTCAACTAACAAACCAAACAAAAGTAGCTTTACTTTTGTATTGTGCTTCTAAAATAAGAGGTCTTAATATTAATTAATTAAATATAAATATTAATTTAT
Source organism: Pseudomugil gertrudae (assembly GCA_037177535.1). Taxonomy (NCBI): domain Eukaryota; kingdom Metazoa; phylum Chordata; class Actinopteri; order Atheriniformes; family Pseudomugilidae; genus Pseudomugil; species Pseudomugil gertrudae. The sequence continues at coordinate 11,485,896 of JBAMHV010000018.1, forward strand.
TAAAGTATTACATAATCACCATCATTCTGCATATATAATTAGAATAATTTTCATTCACCCATTTTAAAAAGCGGGATGAAACCAAACAACAATGTCCTCTGCAAACATTTTCTTGTAGTGTTGAGTTTGCATACGTGCACTGGTTCATTGCTGCTTATTGTTTATGTCTAGATACCTAACTGGTCGTACTCCACTGGGGCATCTATTAGTAGTTAGTTTCTTAGAACAAGATAAAAACAAAAACTACTAATATTGAGGAAAAATTATAAATATTGAGGGAAAAAATGTCCCCAGAAAGAGGGAGCTTGTAAATGATAAACAGATTGCATGTGACAGCCCTGGTCTTCCCCAATTTAAATTTTAAAGTGAGGATGTAAATGGGTTGCCTTTATATTTACTAAGCTACCGTTTGCAGCTCAGATATTTCACATTCTCACCATTGGACATGTAAAAGCCAATCAACTATGATTCCTTGGCTACTGTTGAATGTGTAAACATGAACAAAACAGGGATAAATTTCTTACTGAAGTGTGTTTTCATGCAGAGTAAATTTGTACTGTATAAAGATGCACACAATGTCACCACACCATTTCATATTCACAGGGAATAGTTACAGCTCCACTTTTGATATTTTTTATCACCACATCAAAGCAAAGATAACATTCGGTGGCATTAAATCCTTTAGTAACTATATCAGAAAGATGTGTAGCTTTAGGCAAAACACACCAGTAATACTACAAAGCTGTAGTGCCCAATAAAGAACAATTTTGTTTCAGTCTATTACAACAAAATACACAATTATTTTATGCATAATAAAAAATGTTTGATCTGATTCTCACATACTTAAGTGAACGTTTTATGATTTTCTTTAACATGAGAAATAATAGTTAGACAAGAATAAGGCTCACATAGTCCGTCTGAATGTTGGGTTATCTGCAGCACAACATGAACATTTATTTTACACACACTCTAAATATAACGCCTCTCTAAGTCTTCCAGCTGTAAACGAAACCTAGATGTAAAGAAGGCAACTGAAGAGCCAAAAAAAAAACAAAAGACTTTTGCATAACGGGCAGTCACTATCGCTCATTTTTACAGATTTTTCTTTTAAATGTTGAACCAACATCAGGAATAGTAGTAAGTGTTTATAGCTACATCTGCTTACACTGTAACACATCATAACAAAACCCATGGGAACATTGGTGATACTCCGTCATGCCTCAAGGGTCTCAGCATTGATTAGCATCACTGTTAGCATGATTAGCATCTCCTGCTTTTGTCTAGTCAGAGTCCATGTCTGGAGTATATGTCTCTGGGAGAAGGGCAGAAGAAAGACAATAGGGAGGGGAGGGAGGCAGGGACAGCATCTCCTGTAGGAAACAGACTGCACATGTGCTGTTGCCATGGCAATGTGTGCAGCTCAGCTTCACTTCTCAAATGAACAGAAGAGCAAAAAGGGAAAAAAGATGCCTTAAAAACATGAGAGGCTAATTTTACCATCATTAGTTTGGTTAAGTGATGTCTGTTTTTACTGTTCCACTCATTTCATCTTAGTTTTAGAAACCAGGATGGTATCTGGATTTATGAGATTATTGTAGATTACTTACTATTGATTACTTCAAATCAGTCCCTGTAGCAAAGTATCAAATATCAATAAAGCGAGCCTGTATAAGCACACACAAACAGAGGCCCCTATTTACACAAACAGCCAGGGATATTAGCTTCACCCTGTACCAGGATGTGTTACTATGGAAACTTCAGACCAAGATTGTCTCTCTGGTCTTTTCAGGAAAGATTCAAACACAGGAATAACAACAAATAGCAGGTGGATCTTCTTAGAAAATAGAAAAAAAGAGTAAAGGGAGTGATGTGAAACTCAGATCGTTATGTAACAAATAAGCAAAATATAAAGGTATGTGAACAAGTCATCACAGTCACAAAATGTCTGTAAACACAGACAAACACTGACATGGATGACAATTTCCCACACGAGGGCAGCACTTGCTCCGTTCTCATCTAACAATTTCAACTCCTGAAGTGTTTTTAAAAAATGCTTTATGGACAAGGACAAGAGTTTATGGATAAACTGCATTATAAATCAAATAAAAAGTTTAACCCTTCACCAATTAAATAATAAAAACATCAGCATGTTCAAAGGCCAATTTGATACCTTATTGAGATGATCAACTGAGTTCCTTCATTAAAACTACAAAAAGCAAACATGAACATTTCTAATAAGAATATTTAATTGTAAAACAGCTATATGAAAACATGAACGTGGAGGACTAACATGCATAAATCTGCACACACCGTTTGGTCCAAACTCAGCTGGTTGATTCAAAACTATGAAAAATGTAGTAAAAGTATTGCAAGTAATGTTTGTAAAATAAAGTAGAAGATGAAATAATTTAGCCTCCCTGATATGAGTTGGGCCACATCTTTTCTGCTGGCAAATTGCAGAAAACAGTCTCTTTAAAACTTAACTAAACATCTTCAGAGGAATTAAAGTTACTGTACAGAAAGCCTGTATTTGTACGTTCAAGCAACGTCACATATTTCTGTTTAAGACGATGTAAATACAGAATTCCATAAAAGAGATTACGTTGAAAACAGACATTGCACAACTTTTGTATAAACAATGACAATGCAGCACTGTAGAGACCGAGAAACCAACCTGTACTAATTCCACATAAACTATTGGAGGTATGAGGTAGCAAAAATTATTTTAAAAAACTACTCAGGCTTAAAGAACCGTCACACTGGTCCTCAGGGATCACTGCACCTGATGCAGATTAACCGCACTGCTTGTCAACTTCCACTCATTTGAGTGTTAAGTATGGTTCCTGAGGCCCAGGTCTAAGAAACACTCTTACGACAATTATTTAAAATAATTGTATCAACAACAACAACAACAACAATAATAATAATAATAATAATGGATTAAATTTATACAGCACTTTTCAAGGTGCTTTACATTGAATCGATTATTCATTCACTCCTCTTTGGTGAAGGTGAACACGGCTGGTAGACACGGCTGCCATGGGACACAGCCTACAACAGTGGCTTCTCAACCACCATCAAAACATTTATGCATCAGCAATGCTGACACTGGAGGCAAGGAAGGATGCTTTTGTAGGCGTCTGTTCCAAAAACTCAATGCAGAACTGGAGGAGCAAGATTTTAACCATCAACTGTCTGGTCATTGAACAACCTGCAGCCCAAACTCGTAAAAGCAACTCCAGCAACAGCTATACAATCCGTATGTTTATTTTCTATAATTACACAATATCTTATATAAACCATGTCATTACATCATGTCTGCCCTGTGTCCAATCAGAGCCCTCCCCAATCCTCAGATCAAAGCTGAATTAAAAGAAGGCATATAAACGTGATTCCATGTAACCTTAATTCAGAATGACTCTTTCCATGTAAACACTGAAGACAACACTTTCACTAGAAATTATTTATCTCAGGATTAAAAATGCTAAATAAAAAACATGATGTAACACAAGCCAGTGTTCCCAGTTGACACACTGAAGTCATTAGGAGATGTATATAAGGGTGTCTCTTCAAGCTGAATGTTAGTCTTTTCCTTTCCTTTGGACATGGCAGATATGTTACCTACACCTTTGATTCTATACAAGACAGACTGCTCCATTTCCATCCCAGCTCAGAAAAAACGACCTATTTAAATGATGACCGACACACCCACCCACACACACACACACACACACACACACACACACACACACAGGGTCCTAGTTATAAGTTGGGGAGAGGCATAACCCATAATATTCAAAAGAAAGCGTTGCTATGGCAACCAGTCTAGCCTGGAAACAGGGTCTTGGGTCCTTTTGCCGAGTCAGTGATGCATTGAGGCAGAATGAGCATGTCTTAACCAGTGTATGTGTGTCAACTCCCGTCCACACTGAAGCGCTATACAAGCAATGAAAGCTGCTACCAACAGTCAGCAAGCAACGCGGCGGTGTGTTTCTCTGTTTCCATGGTGTGTTTTTGTTATTCTTGCATTTTCAAACAGAGCTAAAAGATGTTAAATGGGTGCAGAGCACAGTGCCAGAAGCACTGACATGTTTTACTTTGTAACACAGAAACTACAAACATACTCAATTAGTGTCGACTCACATTAACATGGAAAGAAAGCTCATAATAAATGAACATTTATCGTTTATTTAATGTTCTGCTAAATGAAAAGAAAGTTTTGATTTCTTTCTAAATGGACCAATTCCAAATTTTGAGACAATAAAAACTTAAATAGCTTTTATTTATCCATTTTTTGTGATAGTTTGTTTAATAAAATTTGCTACTGTAATGCAGATTATAATTAGTACATCGGCCTGCAAGCATGAAGCCATGATTAACTAAACTGGTGGTAAATTTGGGATTTAGCAGGAAAATTCAGCTGAAAAATGTGTTTTACTGATCTGAAACAGGATGACGGGAATAAGTAGAAATTTATTTGATGCTTCCTTTTGGCCTGGGATGCAGCTTGTGCCAGGATCCAAGTCTCAGGCAACATTTTCTAACAGCCCGATTTTGATGCAATATTTCTTACATATTTTACATGTTTTATGAAGAAAAAATAAATAGTCTCAGGCACATTTACACAGATCCAACACAATATAACCGATACATCTTGGTTTTCCCTCCACATATGCTGATATACCCTTCATGAGCCGCAGCATCTCAGAAGAAAGTGGTCACAGTTTAAGCCGATTTCAGTCTAAAACCAAGCGTTAGTCTGAATGCCAAAACCCAAAAGCAGATAAGATTAAATGGACGTACACATACACTCACCATCGCCATCATCCCCAACCACCATAGTTAATATTATGGGTTGTATCTCCGGGTTTCCTTTGTCTGCGTTTGCTTCTGTCCCTCTGATCTCTTGTTCTTTGTTAGGTTTACTCCTCTACCTCCTTTTTACCCTCGTTTGCTCAATCTCTCTCTGTTTCTGTCACAATGAATCAGGGAAAGGCAGTGATAGGCACAGCACTGTGACTTGGCTACTGCCAGGGATCTGTGTCAGCTTCCTCCCTCAGTCCTTTGCCTGCCTCCCTCCTTCCTTTTCTCCTCTTCCTCAGTCACAGCTGCCTCAAACTCTTTAAAGCAATCTCCAAGAGTTGGCCTTACAGCAATGTAGGCCATAAAAGATGCAAGAATAACTGCATATCTATGTGTCTAGGCAGATAATTAGAATTGTTCTCCTAAGTTTAGAGGTTTATTAGTGTTAGGAAAAGCATAAATGAAAACATCTGCTTGGTTTAGTTTATTTTGAGAAGCTTATAAGCTCTTCCCTTTAGCTCTGTGTTTTTTAAAGCAGGTTGCAAAATCAGGAAGTGTGTCACCAGCCAAAAGACACCAAAATGTAAAGTGTGCAACGTACTGGAGTGTAAATTCTGATGTGCATTGCAACTAACGAGGACAACAACGGTAACCTTGAAGCTAACTTAAGATGCGAGTACCAGGGACATATGATGGAGCAGGTTACAGCAAACATCAGAATGCCTCTGCTATTTTTCACCTCAACAGGAAAAGCCTGCATCTTATTTTTAGATTCAGAACCAGCCTTGTCCCAAAACCCTTCATTTCTGGATTAGTTTGAGAGACTTTCACTGTACAAAACATAATACAGCAGCAAACAACTACTCAATATGCAAGTTATTAATGTTCTATCCAGAATGCATAGCCTGTGTGTTTCACATTTCCAGCCTGTTTCGTTGTTGTGTTGGAGTTGGAAAGGTTAGATTAGACTAAAGAATCATTTTGTGTAGGACAATCTGACAATTTTTCAGAAATAAAAAGGCCAACTGAACTGATTAAAAGAGCAATTAATGTTTTAAAGTAAATAATTAAGACCAGGACAAATCCTCTATAATAAATATTTTATTCATTGCAGCCCTTCAGCTGATTGACTAAAATATGCTAGAATGATATATTTATAATACTAAATGGCTACTTGTGGCCTAACACACAAGCTGCTGTAGTTATAATAGAACATAAAGTACACTTAAGATAAGTAGCCACAAATAAGAAGACCACCACAGGAAGCATCTGCAGTCGCTTCTACAAAATGTTTTCTCAGAGATTAAACATGTTCAGTGGGAGCAATCAGGCTGTTAAGATTGCTTTCGAAACAACTACAAAAGCCCCCAGATGAGTACACCAATACAAATACTGAACGTAGGTAGTTATAAAAAATCAAACCACTCGACCCATGGCAAAGACCCAGTGTGTCTTTTGTTCATTCTCTGAACCTCTGCTTTACACCACCTTGCTCTAAACACCAGGAAGCTGGTGGTTAAAAATGGGGAAACAAATAAAAAACAACTCATTTTTATTTGCAGCCGCCAATAACGGTACCAGCTAATAATAACTGCTGTTTATAATGGTTTTTTTAACAACAGAGAGATACTGGCAGGACAACATAAAGGTACAAACATCGAAGGACAGCATCGGACACCAGCATCAGACCCAAAACAAACCAACTGCAACCTAACATGTAACGTAATATTCTGTTGGAAACACAGAGTGGGGTTCTGGTACATCCTGATGCCAAGAACCAAAGTGATACCCAACATCTACACGTCTCTCTCTAACTGGAATTATTTTTAAACAAGTTAACTTTGGGTTGCAGTCACACGGAAACAGGAAGTGGTTGAATGACCAATGATGGAATTTATGAATTTCATTCATGGGTTAAAAAATATCAAATATAAGTGGCAAAAGCAACGCGTTTGGTTTTTCCCTGAAAAGTGCTATAAAAAATTCAATTCATTAGTACTATTATTAAACAGAGAACACAAATAAGTCTTTAAATTATTTTTTATTTTAAGGATAAGAAAATGAGAAAGTACCAAAGAATCAGTTAAATGGCTGTCGGGAACAAAATTCTAACTCTTGGAAAAGCTGTCCGTCTTTCAGAGAATTCACACCAATGCTGGACAACAAAAACTAAACAGCAAAAGTATCCTTTAGGTCAGGTCTGGTTCTGTCAGAAAACATGCACCTACACACACACACTAAACCATTAATCCTGTTAGGCCTCTTACAGGGGCTCATAGCAACAAACAGACAACCACAGGAGCATATGCCGATTTAGAAATCCATAGGCACCTCCCCTCCTCAACACACACACACACACACACACACACGCACGCACAGCAATCGCAAAAAACAGACCAATTAGCTGATAATAACACCACTTTGATAAATAAAGAAATGAGGAAAGGGCACTGACCGTGACTTGGGCTGAGAGCCATGTTGCCTGAATTCAAAGCTTCATCAAAACGAGAAAATATTGTCTGGATCCTGGAAAGAGAAGAGACAAAACAATGTTAAAGATGCTATAAACTACAACAATCCCAATTAAACTATGTGAAGAAAAAGAAAGAACACATAAAACAACCCGCAGCTGTTGACCTACAGGCAAAACAAGGTGAAGAAGAAGAGAAAATATCAACATGTGGACAGCCTGTCGGTCTGTGGATGAGTGGGTGTGTCTGCTATGCCAGTCACACACATGAAGCTGCAGCAGCACAAGAGTCCTGCAAACAACCTGCTTAGCATCAGAATATTACACGCAATAAAAGCCTCATATGCTCCGCCGTGTGATACACAGGTAGCAGGGTACCAAACCAGGCAAAGTAATTTAACAAATGCACACAAATCAAACCCACAAACATCTCTTAAAGCAGTGACCGAGATAACAAAATCACAACAAAGGCAGGATGACATGTCCAATTACATGCATTAATGTCTCAGTTCAGATTAGCAACGAATGCAACACAAGAACTAGCTTTCAACCAAACAAACGTCCTCTACCTGTCTTTTGGTGTCTAGTTACTGATCCACAACCACCAGATAGCCAAGCAGCTCCAGATAAGTGGCGATTAGCACTGCAACTGGCTCCATGCAGCGTTTTCACGTGGCTCCCTTTCTTTCATTAGCATTTTGTTTGCCTATTTAGCTCAGAGACATCCCAGCATGTTGTCCTCCGTACTTATTTGACTCGGTATTTCCCAGCAGATTAATTAAAAGGTTGCTGCGCTGCTGCGTGACACTGCGTTAGCCTATGCTAGTGACATACTCTGGTCCTCAGATCCCCCTCAGTTCTTTGTATCCAACATGGTGCAGTGGCTCTGAGAGGGAGGGAGGAAAGGAGACGGAAGGAGAGAGGGAGGGCGTAAGAGAGAGGGAGGGAGAGCAAGACACTGAAGCATGCAACGAAGAATCACCTACTGTCACATGTGCACAGTGTCCTAAGCCAACACAGAGAAATCTCCACAATGAAAGAGTTAAATCTCTGTTTGTGTGTCTGTCTTCACAGAAAAGGACACAGAGAGAGAGAGAGAGAGAGAGAGCGAGAAAGAGAGATGTGGGGTGTTCTGTGTGACAGGCAGCAAAGAGATTCGGTTACCCTTTACATAACCTCTGTTCCATACCCAGACACGCATACTCATCAGAGGGGGAGGGGATGTGTGGCCTGAAACAGACAACAAGCCTGCTTCCCTTCTTAGATCTTCTGTTCATGCAAACATAAAACACTTTCCCTCTTCATATTACTACATTTAAGGATACATATTTTACTCTCCTGCTTTCAGGTCATAGTAAAAAGAATAAAAAATAGCCCCTGAATTCTCATTCTACCTGTATTTGACCTACTTTGAAGATGTTGGGTTATCGCACTTGGTTACTGTTGGTTGACTTAATATGTCAGATGTCCTTTAATGCCAATTACAGTTAATTACACATAAAAAACATCAGGAAATCAGTTAAAATGTTTTGATTATGGTGTCATTAGTAATCAAGATATTTACTGTTTTTAATAGAACATCTGTTAAATAACAGCATTAATGTACCAGGTAGTTATTAAATTAGGATTATGAACTAATCTAACCAAAATCACATGAAACTAAAGAACTCAAAGCTGCCTAAAACACCCGCATCATGCAGACTCAAAAGGGCTAATATTCTAGTGTTTATATCCTCTTACAGATAAACATGTCAGAAAGAGAATGAGAATAACACGCTTAAAATAAACTAAACAGTAGAAGGAAAACTCCTCAGGTGTTTGGCTCCATCGCTGCTTTTACCATTTACGGTCAAGAAAAACAGAGATTCCACATTTTCCTCAGTCTGGAAGAAAATATCTTAGGTAAAATAGTATTTTATTTTGAACGGCATAATGAAATTTTACTCATTATTTAAAAGGTTTGAGTGTGAAACTATACATGAAACATTTTATGGACATAACTAAAAATATATATTGGATATGGTATGCTAATAGAAAGCTTTAGAAAATGTTTACAATATATTTTATCTATATGATGCCTTAACGTTTAATACATATGAAACATTAAATGGGTAATGGTGCTATGGCTGCATAAAAACATGTTTGTGTGGCTGCGTTCACCAAGACGTCAGTCAGCTCATTTCTGCAGGACAATTTAAACTTAAGCATTGTAAAAATGTAGTACAAGTTTTATAAATGCAGTTAACTCTACATATAGCAGATGTTTCTGGCAGCCAGTGAGTTATTCATGGACATGTTTTAGCTCTGTAGGCTAGGGTTAGGCTACCACTGGGCTGGGAGAGCATTTGTGCACTTTTCTTTGACACAACTGCAGTGATCTGGTGGCTGTCAAAGTTACGTGATGAGACCACACACACACACAATCATACGCAGGTAAACAAACTTCCACCAGCTATGGGGACAGAGCATACATCAGGGGAAAAACATCCACTACCTGAAAATTCAGAGACAAATACTCTTTTACTCCAACAAGAAGGGAAATGCATGCTCTGCTTTGAGGAGCAACCAGAATATTTTTACCTTAAAAATATGGGACTATTATATTAACTCGTTAATGTATCTCCCCCCTCACTTGTTCCGCCCTCCCAAGGCTGTGAACTTGGGCAAAACGCTGCTTAATCTATATCTAAATCTTTTTCTCTGTCTGCAATGCAACTTGTAGTTTTTTTCTGCGAGTGCACATAAAGACACAGGCTCCAATTTAGCAACTCATTTGTGTGAAAAAAAGAAAAAAAAAGTATTTTTTTAAAAAAAAAAAATGCTGACATAATATTGAATCATCATATGTCCCTGGTACTCACATAATATTAAAGCTTTAGTGGTTACTGGTACCACTACACTGTGCAACCCTATAAGTGACAACTTTATGCAACTCTGAATCTGAATCAAATGGCTGAACCTCTTAAATATCATTCAGCACTGCAGAGGCCTGGTAATTTCCCTCTGGTATAAAATAAATTATTCTCATTTAATGAGCTATCCATTGAATTCAGGTGTGTTGTAGAAGGGTTGCATCTAAAGGTTAGGGGATAGTAGAACTTCATGTCTGGGCTGGGCACCCAGGCTGCAGAGCATAACTGCAGTAAACAACAGGTAAGTTGAAATGAACAAATGAAATTAAATGAAGAATACTTTATTGATCCCAGAGGGAAATTCAAATTGTAGTAGTTTTGTAAATACAAAAAATATTTAATGAAGGTTCTTCACTGTTCTTGTTGGGATGGTGCCGTGCACACAGGAGTCCATATAATCCGTCACACACTCAGTCAAGCTGTTGATGTCCTCTCCATGAGGACCACAGAGGACAC
>JBAMHV010000018.1:11496636-11531374 GCA_037177535.1 Pseudomugil gertrudae
CTTTCTGAGACCCGGTTAGCACCTGGAGCTCATCAGTTATGTTAGCTAGCAATCACACGTTAGCATCACAACAGTTGAAAGACACAGTTTAAATCTCCATGGTTTTTCTCTCTGCTTCACTCCTGTCCTGCATCTTCATCTCTTTCTTTTCAACTCAGTTGGGATTTGAAGTTATTTCAATGATAAGCTTCAATTTGGAGCATTATCAGTAAATCCTGGTGGTAAACAAGTCTCGTTGCCATGAAGACTCTAATAACAAGTCTTGAAATAGCAGAAAAAAGATACGCAGTGAGACTCCCATGTAGCACAACTTCCACCAGCGCGAAAAGTCTTCTTGAACGACCCAAACTGAAGCTGATGTCTTAAAAAATGACTAATATATTTTAAAAATCCCAAAATATAACGATGGTTAACACAGAGCTACTACAGAGCTACTACTGTTTGCTGCCACCTAGCGGCACATTCCAAAATAGACTGTTGACCTGCATCACATCAGTAAACAGTTTCACACCATCTAATCAAGGTAGAACTGTTGTGCTTTTGTTACTTAACATACTGCACTTTCCTTCATTAGACGGGCAATATGGATTGTCAAAGTTAATGGGGCCACTGATCTGACAGCAGATGTACCCAACAACCTGAACAACACGTGTGTGAGAGAAAGCCGACACAGAAAAAAGAGCTGCTTTAAACATAGCTGCGGTTGTCATCTGGCTGATTGTGCTAAACTCAGACTTCGGTCACAGCATCTGCTAGACCTCTACACATATTACCAAAGGCAAACAGAAGTACCAATATGCACGAATTCCACAGACAGTGCGTGTTTACATAAGAGAAAGACTAGCTTAATATGCACAACACATGACACATGTCCACAGCCAGCATTCACAGACGTCAGCTTGAATCTTTCACATGGGACGGAGAGAGAAACTGGAGGACAAAGAGGGGGTCACTATGTGTACAATCACACTATGCATGTAACCATGACGACCAAAGTACAAAATCCTTCTGCAAAGCTTTCAAATACCCCAAATTTATCCAGTTTTTATCCCGACTCACTGCCTTTGTACCCCTTTGCCCCTCCCGCCACCCTCCTTTCTCGGTCAGTCAGCATTGTGCTCTGGATGAAAGTGCCTCTGTGTGTGTGATGGGCAGAATGGTGCATGGCATGGCCTGGGACAGACTCGGGGCAAAAACCACGGGATCCACAGACCCATCACACAAACACAAACATAAAATTACTTTAAAAAAAACAAAACACATTTCTGTTAAAGTGAAAGCTCATCGGTAACATAAAAGCTCACCGTGCAGCTGGAAGTCCTCTCTTTTCCAGGTCTCGTCGGACCCTCTCTCCAACGTGACGATAAACATCCACTAGTGTTGTTATAGAGGCCTCGCGTACCTACAGACAGCAGACGTCCAATTTAACAGTCATATTTCAGTCATACATTTCACATATAAACCTGCACAGATAAGTGCACCATTTGTCTCATGGTTATGCAGATTACCATGCATTCTGTCAAGATTATGGTTAGTATTAAGATTGCCTTCACTTATACAGACAAAGCCTCATAAACATGAACACTTATTAAAATATAATCCCTTAAGGGTTCATATCTTGGCTCCATTGGGAGACATCTGATTGGCTAGTTTTGATATGAACACTGTTGTGATTGGATAGTGGGATGTTGTCAAAAGGGATTCATAGTAACCAAGTGTGGGCTGGCCTGTTGAAGATGTTGATTGGCTGAGACATTATGTGGGTAGCTAATCATTGGGTAGAAGACAGAAGCAGATTTCAGCTTTGTGTTGCAACTCCACAGGAGGCTAAACCAACCTCTATGTTCCTCCTTCAGTAACATTACACCCACACACGCTCAGAGCAGCTGTGTGGGTTAACAACTGGGTGTTGTGCTCATAATTCAGCAAAGAAGTTGGATGAGGGAAGGGGAAAATCACAGAGTCCGTCTCTTCCCTAAGACAGTAATAATCACATAGATGCACTAAGATGCCTGCTAGCATACTTCAGTATATAAATAAAAACAAACAACTGCATCTTAATAAAAAAAAATCATCTTGGAGAAGGTGTAAACCAAGAAATAATAAGAAAAAAAACTCTTCACTTCTCCACTTTTCTAAGGATTTCCCCTCTTTTACAAATCAATCAATAAATAAACAATAATAAATGTGATATTTGTAACATGATAAATTTCTCCATACTCCAGCCCGTTGCTGTAGGCTCCAGGCATATTGCACCTTTACTGTAGCTGCAATACTGAAATTATCTCTGCTGGTGCCATTTCACATTGGTTTTAATGTGAACACACATGTGTGTTCATACATGTGGGAGCAGCTGATCAAACTTCCTAATGTAAAAAAAAAAACTCCAGAGGCATTATAAAGTAGTTGGAGAAGTAGAAAAACAGAAAGCAAGTGAGAAGAAGCATAAATAATAACTTCTCTTGGTTATCACAGGTAAGATAAAGTCAATACAAAATGTGTCTGAAGACTTAGAGCTCTGACAAAGGGACATTAGGAATACCAGGAATATTGAAATGCCAAATTTCTCCTTTAAAAAAGGTCAGCTGATGGAAGTATGCTGAAGTCTGAACTTATGTTTTCTTCTGTATTGTGACATTTGCTTCAAATTCATCTGACAACAAACACAAACACAAGCTCGCGCCAAAGCTGTGTGCTTTGTCACATAACGGCTAAGAGGAGTCCACGGTTATGGTGCTCGGATCGAGTGTAAAGGAGGCGGGACACAACATTTACTTGCTCTGTGACCTTTACAGACAATTACCCCTTTAATCCTGACATGGGCTCAATCAGAAATTACATGGACTTTGCGGTTGGGAATTGGTGGGATAGTCGGCTTAATCCCCCATCTGACGGACTGCCACGTTTGTGTTCTTGCAAAAAGCTCTGCCAAGTAATATCTTAACAATCAGAATCACACACACACACACACACAGTACTTTACAGAACACTTTGTCTGCCTCACCTGTGGGTTTTGGTCTCCCGTCAGAGTGCAGAGATGAGGAACTAATTTACTGAGGCTGAGGGGTTGGGCTCCATACCTGAAACACGGCCGTAAGCAGATGAAGGATATTTTAAACCAAGTCGTAAGATCTGATGCTCTCATCTCATACATACTTTCACCTAATAAAACAGTTTTATGCATTTAGGATATATTTTCAATCTTAGCAAACACAAAAAAGGCATGAACTGAAAACAGAGTTAGAAGATAAAAAAAGGAAGCACAGAGGCTGGATAAACAAAACAATATAAATACATGTAGCAAATCATAAAAAGAAACAGCTATTGATACAAAAACTACAATAAAAATACACACACACACCCTTTTTGATACAACTCCATTATATAAATAAATTGTCAAAAAAAGGGTTGAAAAGGGATGTTTTTCTCCTCCTAAGCATTTTCTGCTAAACACCGAGCTTCCACAGCCACTATAATGTCTGAAGCTCTGAACTGCACAAACAACCGTATAAATATGTGAAAACATGGACACACTTTCTCCGTGCTCTATTTTGGTTCATGAGGATGGACAGCAAACATCTCTGGCTTTACTAACAGGTTGCAGCTTAGTATTTAGCACAACAGTAGCACTTTCCATTAGCAAAAAAGTCCTAAAATTAGCAAGATGATACAAGTAGCACACATTTGCTGTGTTTGCACCCTCAAAGTAGAAACATTGCTATTACACAAGCATCTGTGGAGTATTAGTCATTCTCTAATGCATAATGACATGTTGAGCGAGTGAAATTTAGGCCAATTAGACACATTTGTCGCTGCTATCCCTGTCTACAGGAGCACACATCTCAGAACCCATTGAAGAATATGATAAATAAATAATTAAAAATCAAATATCTCTGCCTGAAATTTCTACCGGTAAAAAACAAAGGACGAGATTTGTTTCCAGTGTGCCACCTTTACAAAGTCAAACAAACGGCTAAGAGGATTAATCCTGCAGACAGAGAACATGTGTTTCTTGAACAAAGTGGGTCATTAGTGTGGTGGCAACAGTCACTTCTTACAGTGCTCATTAACCCTTTCTGTCACAATGTACTTTGTAATTACTTTAGTCATTGTAAGGACAAATGCATTGTATTCCACATAAAGGAGTAGAAAAAATACACAAAAATGTACCTTTTTACTTTTTATTAGTTTCTTTTTTTTAACATTTCACCCTGGAAGTGATGTATCTAAAGGAGAAGTTACTCACGTGCCGAGTGTGGCACTTAAGCAGAGACAGATTCCTTCTCGACTCCGGAAGTTTTTGTGTTTGAAACCAGGAAGCAGCCTTTCCCAGATGTACTGGAAAATGAGAAGAGTGTGGCGGAGATGGGAGAAAAGGGCGAGTTAGAAGGAACTAGCTAAATGAGGTCCTGCCAGACAGCTCATCAGTCACTGAGCAGATTACAGAGCACGAGGGAGGACATGATCTGTGCAGATGAACATGTGTATGCCATCAAAACAGAACAGAGATGTAGCCTCTGTAATTCATTTAATATCCAGAGGAGGGAGCCAAAAGAAAGACATTATAAAATATAAATTTGTCCATGTTGATTATTAAACATGCATTTTGTCAAATAAGTAAAGCAGTTAAAATGTATTGTTTTATGTCAATTAATAATAAAAAAACGATGAGGTGATTAATAAATTAAAACAATATATAAAAAAACTGCAACTTTGCAGCCTTTCATATTAAAAATGGCAACTTAAATCACCCATCCCTTCAAAGAGAACCCTTTCTGAATGAATCCTAAGATGTCCATGCCCATGTCAGTCTGTAGCTCACCATGGGTGAAGCAGTCTGCTCCATGCATCGCAGGATCAGAGCTTGGCTGTTCTCCCTGACCTGGTCCTTCCCATCACCCAGCCTGTCAACCAGAGCTGGCAGGACTACAAGCAGAAAACAAGGGGAAAAAACAAGATGGTGTTAATGATGACGACACCCAATTTAAGTCAAATACCGTCCAGTGTGAATACAAGAAAATCAAACCCCACAGGGAAGTCTCCCTGTTTGATACATATAATAAAGACTGCCCCCAAGTGGAGTGCTTTAAACAGACAAATAAATACATGCAAAGTCAGATTTAGTGCAGCTGGTGCGTGCGTGGCAGAGAAAACACTTCAGGAAATACAGAAGCAATACCACCTAACACTTGGCTCTGACAAGCAGAGGAGAGAGAAAAGCCAGGAAATGAGAAGTGGACTAAAACCATGTCAAGATCATCAAACTCTCTCATGTCACTGAGCCCTATGTACTTCAGTGTCATGGTAAATAAAAAAAAGAGCCTTTAGAGGCAACTCTAATCCATCATGACTACAAGCATTTTGTATTAAGTACTACTACTGGTATCTTAAATCTGCCTTCTGATCAACAAAAATGAAGATCCACACTAAATTAATTACGTTTGCATGATAATGGATTTCCAACATGTTTTTTTTATTACAACAAAAACAATCTATAAATCTATACAGAAGGTGGAAAGCACTTTGAGAGCACAAACTTCCGCCAAGCAGCATTTCCAACCATACTGTAATATCATCCCATGTTACAGCACCACATTCATTATGCACTATTAGATTCCTAAACACAGTGATGATGAATCCACAGTACCTTAGCAAACACCACAATATAGCTGAGTGTTTATAGCTTCATTTGTAGCGATGAAAATTTCAAAGATTCCCTATTTTCCATGTTCTGAATCTTAGTATTCAGAAATTTGATGAGGATACAAATTTGGCTTTGATATCTTGCAAAACCGTTTAGGATGGTCGCCTGTGTTTTTTTTTTGGCAAAGCACCCTGATCATTAATTGTTGAGTCTATGTGTATAAACTGAAAGTTGCCTTATATTGCAATGATAAACCATTTAAAATAATCATTTTCACATTTTTGTCAATTAGTCTGATATTAAGTAACTGCGGAAGAAGAGGCTTGAAAGTTTTACCACCAGCAGGTGCAGGAAATTATGTTTTTACCAGTGTTTATCTGTTTGTTTGCAGTGTCATTTTCCCCCCTGAAAACGGGTCTTGGTCAGGGGTGTAACTATCATTTCCAAAGTAAAGGGGACAAATTTTCAGACGTCTGGGTGATTAATCATCATCTCACATTAAAATTGCACCTCTCCTTAGTGGCTACAGTACGGCCGCAGTACATAACTCTGTTTCTTTTTTTAATAAGCCACAAAAATGTGTTTACTCTGTAAAAGCTCTTATTCTAGCGGTTTCCTGGATAAGAGCCACAGATTAGGTTTTGATCTTTTCATGAGATTTGTTGACATTTATGGGGGGAAAAAAATA
Organism: Pseudomugil gertrudae; assembly: GCA_037177535.1. Lineage (NCBI taxonomy): Eukaryota > Metazoa > Chordata > Actinopteri > Atheriniformes > Pseudomugilidae > Pseudomugil > Pseudomugil gertrudae. The sequence continues at coordinate 11,502,969 of JBAMHV010000018.1, forward strand.
GGACACAAAATGCTTAATGCAAAGCCCAAAACACCAAATTAAAAGACTGACTTGCTTATTAGCCTGACTCCATTTGCTGTTCACTTGATGAGAAAACACGGTACCAAGAATGGCATGTGCATACTCACTCCTACCCACATACCAAGTCTGAAACATCAGTGGAGGGAGTGATAGAGTGATGTCATCTGCCTTTTTCCTGTCTGCATGTGCATTATGAGACCATAACAGCTGGTTGCCTAAGCAACGTGGACAATAGCTTCATACAGAATACAAGACAGAGAGGCATTGTTGCACAACATAACATCATCTGCTCGTAGTAAAAATGAAAATACTACAGAATATTCTACAGAACCAGCTCATTCAGAAATCAGGCCAGTCCCATCACTTTATCCTACCTATGAATGTACAAATAAAAGTATAATTAAGTCAATGTGTACTTTTTTTGGTCTGATCTGTTTCATCAGCTTGTCCATTTAACACAGGAGGTTCGATAGCAAGATGGCCAATAGCACATTGTCTATGCATGCGTACAAACATGCACATGCATACATTGTGGTTGCAGCAGCCCTGTGCAATAAGTCAGCTCTCTAGATCAATATTCACTCAGTTACAATGATCTCATCTTCCTCCCCAGTGTGTGCACGTGTGTGTGTGTGAGTGAGAGAGAGAGAGAGAGAGACAGACAGAAGAGGGTGGATGTAGGGAGATGGAGAGAGCACAGGAAAGAAGAGATGGAATTCAGATGGGAGGGAGGGATGTTCCAGAGCAAGGGTTGGGCCAAAAAGATGATTTTATCATCAATCTAAAGCACACAGCTGCGTTACACATGCACACGAAGCTTAGCTCAGCTCAAGCATTGCCCTTTAGAATGAATGGACAAACGGTGAGTGTACATGTGGACCATGCAGTGTGATGACTGCAGTAATCCCAAAGCTGCACTGCAGAGTTATTATGACTGCTGGTGGCAAGAATGAATCTGGCAGCAAAGACAGTTTGTGACAGGCTCAAGGGTTGGTACTGACCAAACACAAACACAGATTATTACATTATGAAAGATGTGGTTTTAGTTTTATTAGGGCCGCCTACGTCAGGGCACAAGTATAGTAGAGTACATACTGAGATGTATAACAAACAAAGTGTTTGTGTGTGGGGGGACTTGACAGCAGTGGTGCTTGTGTCTGAGAGGAACCACACATAAGTGGAAGTGAAACAAAGTGGAAATACATACACACACAAAAAGGTTTTTAACACATATTTAAACATGTTCAGTTTGGGATCTACAGGAAAACAAACCTGAACCTTCAGGCTTCATTATAATGAATAAAGTATTACAAATCTGACAAAAAGCAGCAACAAACTAAATGAGAAGTGTGTGAAAGCAAGAAAAAGGGTGAGCACAAGCTGGTACATGTTTGTTACTGCCATTCAACATCAGGGCTTTGTTTATTTAGGGAATAAAAACATTTCCTGAATGGCTTTTCGTCTAAATGGAGCCTACTGTGTATATGAAATCTCACCTGTGCCGAGGTATCCTCTAAACCGCTCTCCCAAGCGATCCACAAACGCACTGCAGATGTCTATCCCCAACAATGCCACCTATAAAACAAAGTGAGAGTAAGACAAAAGGTCCACAGTGTGCATCTGATTTCTAACATTTCACATCAGTGTTTTTCTGCATCAGAAACAGTGAAGGGAGTAATATGAAGACAAGCAGACTCAACTTCAACTCCAACTATTACATAACACAAATCTGTGCAATAATCCTAAATACATTTTAAATAAGCTGATTCAAGTTGTCTTAAGATTTTTGCTGACATGTTTAGATTACATAGAAATAATCCTAATATTTCTTCGTCTTGATGCAGAACCCACTGGGAGTTTCCAGAAATATCTGGCCTTGTAGTGGAGGACATTGAGTGAAATATTACACCAGACTGACTGGCGACAGGAAATTATTTTTCTTTTTAAAATCAATTTGCACTTGGGATGGAAAGACAATCTTTTTAAATCTATAAAAGCAGAATAATTCTGCTTTTACACTGCGTTTCAAAGGTTGCTGCGTGTCAGCTGCTGTGTGTCGATTATGTAACACTGCTCCAGTCTCTTCACTGCCGGCAAAACAACAGCTGATTATGTGCACCAGAGAAATCTGGTCAAAATCAAATCCCTCGGTTAATAATCCAATGACCTGAACCGCTTGAGAAAATGCTGAATCCACACTATTTTGAGATGTGTGCCAAAGTCTTGAGACGCTAAATAAAAACCGTTTTGAGACCAGACTGACAGAGGACGTTATTTTGATATTTGTGTCTAGAAGTAGAGCTTTTCCCACTGTGTTTCTGATTAGGATCACATCCCCACATTGAGCTGTGCTCCTGGAATGCTTTTGTTGGCAGTGCTGTGGTAAGACTGAACAGTCCAAAAGAAAATCCATTTAAAGCTTTTTTGCTAGACTCTGTCCCACGCAGAGTTGGGAGTCAGACTCTGGTTTTTTCCTATTTTAGTCAAAGACGAGCAAAGCCAGGTAACGACGCTAATAAGGAGAGAACAGAGACGATAAAGAAAACAGGATTCAGGCCAATAATCAACATACAGCTACTAAAAAAAATTAACCTGGAAAAGAAACATGAGCCTTATGTCAATATGAGGACTCCATCATACTGACCTAATTTAGGGGGGAATGAGAAAGAAAAGACAAACAGCAGGAGGAAAAAAAAGCAGAGGATGGAAAAATCCTGCAGGCTTCTTATCCCCCTCCTCCAACCAGCACCCCAACAAGCGCCCACAACCATCTGGTATCATCTTCACTTGGAGAAGACAGCAATATGATAGAGGATGAAGGATGGGAGAGGACTCTGCTTGGATCTACTGTGAATGTGGAGGTGACAGGAGGTTTTCTCCGGCTCTACACGAGTCCTGCAGTAAAAAGCCCAACTATGGAAACGAGCCATGAAAACAGAAAGAAAAAGACTGAAAAAGAAAACTATCATCCACAGACACACACTTAAAAACATTTCTGACTGATACATACACTCACCAAACATATTCTGTTAACTAGTCACTGCATTGCAAACCTGGGAGCTTCAAATTGCTTAAATGACTGAGGTCAGAGAACTTAAAAAACAAAACCAAAACAAATGTAAATAGTCGACACTGCATGAACAACAGGAAAGTCGTGTATAGTGGCTTAGCTGGTTAATTCACATAGCATGGTTTACTCTGGATCTAAATAAGCTCAATCAAGCAAAAAAAGCAGGTTCAAGGCTCAAACAGTACCTCAATAAAAAGGGGACATGTTCAAAGTTGAAGACCTAATAAAAGTATTTAGCAATCAGTCAATTATTTTAGTGATTGTTTTAGTTATTCTATCAAGCACAAATGTGCTTCCCTGGCTCTATTCTTGCCACACCAGCTGAGATAGATGTCATCTTCTATAATACAGATAAAAAAAAAACATAATTATTACTGAGCGCAGGTATTCAGCTTAGCTGTATTTAGGAATTGTAGGGTTGATTCTAATGATTAATTAGTGCATTATAAAGCAATAAAAATGACCAAATGCACACTGAGAACATCATTTCACCATATCATTTTGGGCTAAAGTATTAAAACACTGGTACAGTAGTTTTTGTGGTTATTTCCCATAATGCCTGTAGGAAGAGTTTTACGGCACGCCAGGAGAAAAATACTTTCATTGTTTGAAAAAGGAAAATAGACCTGACCTGAGTCTATCTTCTATCTCTGTAGATATGGCTTTCCACTAAGATCAATATATATATACTCTTATCCAATTAATACACAGCTTAGAAAAATGTACCCCTATGCTCCTTGTACTACACATGACGTCTACCCTCAACAGTACTATAATCTTGTTGTAAACTGGAACCACTCTCAGGGATGTGTTCATCTGAATTTATGCAAAAGTCTGTAAATTGCCTGTTGTTTTGTATTAAGGCCATAAAGTTAAAAAAAGAAAAAGGAAAATATCATGATTATAAATGGAGGCACAGATTACCAGTTTCAAGGCCGATACAGAAACAATACCAACGGTATTTTTGTGCCAGGAAACAATGAAATATGCAACAGTTTTTCCAAGTATTTTGTGTCGTCATCATACCTTAAAATGCATACAAACCTTAAGTGTGCACCGAAACCTAATCAAGATTTACCATAGCAACCAGTCCTAAGCTGAAACTACTGATTATCTAAGACACTCCCTTTATGTTTATCTTTATTACAGAAAGGTCTGTCCATGAAGGCCTGGTAATAAAAACAACCAAATCAGAGAAGGAAGCAACCAGTCATATGAACTTCATACATGTAGCATGCAATATTCATGTTCTTTTGATGCTTATTATACAGGTACTATGGTTGCTCTGATGCTGACAAAGGGAACATGTGATCAGCTCACTGAATCAACAAGGTTGCTCTTTTTTCCATCACCAGCATAAACAAGCTAGAAGAGGCAATAAGCTGCAAAGCAGGGTTTCAAACTTAAATGGAGGATATACATGTGTTTGTAGATTTTATCATCATGTTAAAACAACGGATCTGTCCAATCAATCACATTTTATTGTGAGATTAGGTGTCGCAGAGAAGAGACAAATAAATATCAGGGGATATTTATCCCTGTCGTATTCCCTTATGTATCCCCTGCCGATAAAATATCTGCGGATTTTTTTTTTTTTGGTCCGATGGGTACATTTTCCTGATAAAAATTCCTGATAATATATTAAAGTTTGGGTTATTTTATACAGGCAATGAAGCCATAAAGCAGGACCCAGGCTTGGTCCTGTCACTGCCTGAGTAATAATAGTCAGGCAGTGACTAGTGTTAGCAGCTAGTGGTACTAAAGCTAAAACAATAACACAGAGGGTCAGTGTATCCATTCAAAATGCTGTATGAACTTTTCAAGAGAGACAGAAACCCCAAACAAACAACAATGAAGTATTTGCAAATCAATGTGCAACCTGGAATTAAACATACTCAGAGTTTATGTTTATTTATCCATTAAATTTAATTTTGTTGATTGGTATTAATACCAATCAAAGTTATAAAAACAGCTAGTGCATGTGTGCAGAGCATTTAGGGAACATTTAATGGTGTGCAGACTCAGTGTACACAGTGCACTGCTTGTTGCACTGGTATGCGACTAGTGCAAAGCTATAAACTAAGCAATTCATCAATGAAGAGGTTGTGCAGGACACCTAAACAAGAAAGACCACCGCATAATGACATGAATAGAGTATATCATTTTCCTACCAGTACTTGTCTGAGTTTCCTACTTGAACACTGACGTGTACTTACGAGTCATAGCCTGTGCTTTCCACTTGCTCTGCATGCATGCATGCACACACACACACACACACACAATAGTCCATTTCACAACCCCAGCACGTTCTGTATATATCCCCCCTCCTCGTTAACTCTGCATTGTCTCTCCACCCTTTGCATTTACTGTGCTGACTCAGCATTCGGCAACTCCTCTCACCATTTCTGGACAAATAAGGATTACAAAAACCCACTTTGGCTGGAAGCCACTTAGGATCACAACTCATCTGCACATCACAGTCATCTAAAACAACAACAACTGATAACGGGACAGGAACTGACATCATAAACATCAACATACTGACAAAGGCTTTATTTCTCCACAGCACTGTTCTTTTACCTTTACAGATAAGTTGCATATTTATGTGCAAATGTTTGTTTTTGCTTACACCAAGATGCTTAGGAATATTTTCCTATGAGAAAAACACGATAATCCACTAAAATTCAGCCAGTCATTGTTTAATGTTTATAATCACATTCTGTATTTTTACAGCCAATTATCATATTGAAATTGTTTTTCTAAATAAAGGATTGTGTATTGATTTAAGCATTTATTTATTCTCTATTATTACCCTTGGCTCGAGACGACAATAAACAGTCCGTTTCACAGTTTCACTGTCTGCGTTGTGTTAAATGTGTTCATGAATGTGTACCATTCATGACCACAAACTGACAGCGATGAAAAAAAATGAGCATTTTTTTGTCACAAGCAACAAATGTGTCAAGACATTAAGCTTTGTTTGACTGACCCTGAAAATTTCCCACTTTTACAGTCCAAAATAATAGAAGCGATGTTTGTGAGTTTAAAAGCAACCTGAATTAAATCCCTGTACTGTTTTCACTGAAACCTCAGGATGATTTAAATCAATGGCAAAAATCTGCCAAATGCCACAATCCTGATACGAGATATGTGAATGAATATGTAAATACACACCAGTCTACCCCAAAACACAACTGTATAAAACTAATAAAGTAAAAGAAAACTGGAAATAAGCAACAAGGCCAAAAAAAATCAGAGAATAAATGAATAAATATAGAAAAAGCACGAGTCTAAACCATACACAATGAGTCTTCAAACCCCCTCCCCCATCCCAAGTGCTCTTCAGTGCTGGCAGTGGGCCTCCTCAGCAGGGCAGACACATCCTTACCACAACCAGCAGGAAAGCCCTGCAAAAGCACTTCTGTGTCCCAGCACTTTAAAAATGTCTGCGTTAAATAAGGGTGACACTGCTGGGTGTTTACAAGCAACAACAAAGCGATCCAGTTTGGAAAAGAAAAGGTTCAGTGAAAATCTTACTCATAGTCTAGGTTCAGGAAGAAGAGTATCAGTTTATGCTTTACTTTCATATAATTTTTGGGGGAAAGCAACATAACCTTTCAGTAAAAATCAAATATTCGCCTCTTTGTCGCGGCTAAACTGGTGGAAAAGTATTAACACTCAAGCAGAAATGGTGCCACAGTCATGACTATGACAGATTTCTCACCTTGAAGTTGCTGGAGTTCACCCATCCCGTTAACTCGTCTATGGTCTTGTCCAACCGAGGTTTGTCCTGCTCCACGTCCGGAGAACGTTGCGGGTCATTCAGGTATTCAATAAGGTCCTGGCCGACCTGCAGGCGACGGGTTACGTCTTTCTGCAGTACCTGCTGGTAAAAATAGTCCATGTTGTCATGCTCCTCCATCGGGCACTCAGTGCCTTGTGGCCAGCCACTGAAGCCGGCCGGAGATAGAGGACAATGGTCGGTGAGACGAGATGTGAGGAACTTGAAATGTTAACTGGAGTCCAGTGGGGCAGAGAAAGGAAGCTGCGTCTAACTCGAGTTTTATCATCAACATGCAATCCCCTGGAAAGATTGATTACTTTTGCATACAAACCATCCCCTTCGCAAACCAAAACCTCTATTTTGTCGTTAGCTAGTCGCGGGTCGATGTTGTCCCTACTTCACTTTAGCTCAAAGGGAACTTAAAACTTGGCGAAACTTTAGAAAACCGTCTAAGTTTATTGGCAGGTTCTGACAATATATCCGCATCAAAACAAGCTAGCTGATTTTAGGTTTGCTATGTTATGCTAACAAAAGTAGCATCTTGCTGCTTTGCTCAGTGACAAATACAAATCGCTCCACATAAGCTAGCTCCGCTTGCTAACGCTAGGTACATGCAGGCCAAACGCCTGGGTCCGCTCTGCTCTTCTACTTCATGACCACAGGCTTCAGTCGCCTTCTCTTGGAAAGTTGCTCCAAACTTCCACAACAACGAGTCGCCTCTAGTTCCACGGTAAATTGTCTGTTTTTTAATCCAGGAACAATCACTGATGTTGCAAAAGCTGATAAGAGGCGCTAACGCTTGCGCGTTGCCGGGGACTGCAGTTTACCAAGGGGCGCAACCCGTTCAACGTTCAGGCCGACGATGGGTCCTTGGGCGCCGCACAGTTAGCCAGCAAAATGCCTGACGTAAAATCTCAAACGAACAAGCTTTTACGATCAACAACGCACTTTGCTAACTGGGAAGCTTAACATATGTACTCATTATAAATATATTTCTGTTTGTACGAAAGGTTAGATAATTTTGGTTTCTTACAGATGAATTAATAAACCCATGCTGTGTATGTGGGCGTGTCCGCGCGCTCCACGGCTCTTTGGTGACATCTAGCGGCTGAACTGCTGCAGTGTTTACTCTGCCGCAGTTTGCTGTAAAATGTCCTACAAATAACTGGAGACAAACTTTCACACTGCGAAGACAAAGCACATTTACTATTAGTCATCTTTATTTATTCATTTGTTTATTTTTTCATGTATTTCTTTATTTTCTTAAACATAAAACTGTTAAAACAGCTGTCAGAGGACATTAGTATCACAGCCAGTCACATCAGCTATGTATCCATGAGTCCATCTGAGTCTTGATCTTTTCCACTTGCTGTCATTTCCTGTAGTCCTATCCAATGTCCTGCCAGTCTCCCCAGTCATTTGCACTTGGCACTATACAGCATTTGCCAGTCACTTAAAAAAAAACTCACCATATTAAAAGCTGCTTTTTTGTTTTATATATTTACTTTTTGAAGTGATGGTATATTCAACCAGTAAAACCTGTTTCAATATGCAATTTGATGCCACTGATAATGTTGAGACCTGTTAAGACTCTTGGCTGTAGGGCTTTCCAGTCACTACCCATCACTTTACAAGTTGCAGTAACAAGAAGAAACTTGTCAAAGATAAATCAAATTAATTTGATTGGCTGAAATTTGATTGCCATTTCTCATCTGCTGTTCAGGGTTTATAAAGTGGAGGCCAATTAAAAAATACCCTGCAAAGTAAATTTGACAATTACACAAACTATACTAAATTAAATGTTCAAATACATACATTTATGTGATTGTCAAAAACTTGAGGTGCTTTTGCTCACAGTCTCGCATCTATTGCCTTAACTTTATGAAAATTCCTGTTACACTTTAGAAGCATAGTTACATCAGCTCTAACCCTGACTGACATCCTGATACACACAGCAATACATCTGAATAACGGACATTACAGTCCACTTAAAAGCAGTGGGTATGCCACAGTTTATCAGTGCCACAGTTGACTAAACTACACAAACTAACTCTGAATAGTAGGGGAACAGGAAACCTACCGCTGTAAACAGGTTAGTCTGTAGTAGAACCCTAATCTGGGATGTAAACAAATGCTTAAGTGGTCAAGTAGGAGATAGTTCACAGGGCCACTGACAGGATTGGATCGGGGCCTATAAGCCAACATAACCAGACATTTCACAAAAGAGGCCAGTAATCCCAGCAGCAAACAGAATGCTTTTTAACACCCAGACTCTGAGTCATAGGTCCTTTTTTTTGTCAAACAGCAGGTGTTTTTACATCCCCTCAGAGTAGACAGGCATGGACAATTACAATAAGCACTGAAAAAAAGGAGAAAATACTTTTTTGTTGGGTTTTCCGATTTCTGAGTGAGTTGCTTTAAGTGTTATTTCATTTTTTCTGTTGCAAAACATTCTCTGTACAAACAGAAATAAAATCTCAACAGAGGTTTCAGATGCACAAGTATGTCACATGTCCCGTTTTGTACTTCCTGTTTCACGCTGTAGAAGTGAGCTAGCTGTGCCAAAGCTTCACTGAAGATTTGCATTTCACCAGCAGCCCGGCTCTCATCTTCCTCCATGCTGTGTGTCTATCGTTAAAGCAGAATGAGTCACAGGATGGTCACATAGAGGTGTCAAGTGATTGGTTTAGATGATACTCCTCGTCCAAGATGATGTTATCATCTTTTTTTTTTTAAAGTTTCTTTTAAACATGACACATTGTAGTTCCACAGATCAGTCTATATGCAGCTTTCCAGACGTAGTCCTTTACACCCATAGGTGGAGAGTCAGTTGGTGTAAGGAGCAGATGGACTGGATAGTTTTTTTTTTTGTCTTGAGAAGAAGAAACAGAGTGAGACGGAGAGAGAAAAGAGAGAAAAGTCCATCCATTCATGTCTCTTTCTCCCAACCCCTCCGTGCTGTAACCTCAGGCTGCTTTGATGGTGACTTGGCGAGCAAGAGGAGAGAGAAGGGGCGGCTTCAACTGATCAGGGATCAGTGGCGTTCAGTTTGTGTTTTGATCAGTGATCAGGAGTAGTGAGTGGGTCCAGCCCCTCCTCTCCCCTACACCACCTACCTTAGCCCAACCCTCTTATTAGCCCATATTAAAGCAGCAGGACCTGTAGACAGAGGTGGCCCCCCCTGGCCCTCCATTGTCAGAGGATAATGCAGCAGCGGCACAGACGCTGGCCACCTCCATGTACAGATGGTGGGGGCGTTACTGGAGCAAAGTAGGCATGGACCTTGATCTCTGGGAGGTGGGCCTGTGCAGAGGGGAGATGTATATGTACAACAAAATAAAAAATATTGTAAAAATACTTAGAAGTAAAAAAATAAATAAATAAAATTGAACAAAAATATATATATAGTGTGTGTGTTTTCCATTGTGTTTACTCACCCTGATGCGTTTGATGCCAGCCCTGGTGACTTGTTGACAGTCATAGAGTTCAATGCGCTCTAGACGATGGCACGTCTTCAGGTGCTCGAGGGTCACGTCAGTGATTAGGGGGCAGTTGTCCAGCTCCACCACTGTGAGGCGCTCTTGGCCACAGGTACTGCTGCTCAGAGCTCTGATGCCATCATCTGTGATCAGCTCGCAGTGGGACAGGGACTGTTTAGGGCACAGGAGACGGAGTTGGAAGCACAGTAATATGTGGATTGAATAAACACACACAGCGAGACGGATAAGGAAGCTGGCACAAATTCAGACACGCTGGTGTAAATGTTTACCAGTGCTTGCAGGCGTGGGCAGTGGATTGACAGTTGAACCAAGGTGTTATCTGTCACCTGAGGAAAGGACAAGATCAGTGAGCAAACGGTTCTAACATGTGTAGGGAAAGATAGGTTAATAAGTCTTTGTAATCCTGCATTGTATGATCATACCTTTCTCTGAATGCAACTGATATTTTCTGTCACTTCTCCGTCATTGATTATGCTTCTGTTAAAGTGATTCAAATGCTTTGTAACAGAATTGCTCATTCCTGGTCTTGACTGGGAAAATACTCTCTAATGCAGTTAAATCTGTCCTAAAGTCTTACGTCTTTACAGACAAAAGGCATAAAAAAAACCTACAAGATCCATCATGAAATAAGACCACAAAATGAGTTGGGGAGGGAACAGCAAGACAGCATCTACACTTACCAAAATACATTCTTCTAAGTCCATTTTTTCAAGTTCATGACAATTCTGTGAAGATAAGGAGGTGGTGTTGTGACAAGAGCATTTCATTTAGGTCAGAGATAGTGAGGTTAAATGGATGGTTGGCTTCACTAAAGATTCACAATTCAGAAAACATGAAAACTGTAATAAACTTACTCTGGCGAGCACAGTGAACCCAGCGTCTGTAACATGGGAGCATCGTGCAGCTTCAAGGATCCTTTGAACACAGAAAAACAACATTTATAAAGGCGGTTTGGATGAACAAGTGGTATCACTGCATGACTGCTGTGGCTTGTGTGTTAAAAATGATGACAAGTCTGGTCTTTATAGATGCTGTACGTTTTAACGGGATAATTTGGTGGATGAAGATCCAAGGTATCATCAAAACCCAAATAGTTGGGGGTTTTCATATAATCTAATTTACCTAAAATGAGTCCAAAAAAGGCACAATGCCTTGTTACACATGGATATTTCATACTGAATGGAGCATGAGACAGATTGCTAGACAGTAGTGTGAGCTCCTTACTTGAGTCGAGGACAGTTAAGTCCCAGTGCAGTGAGAGAGGCATCAGTTATGTTACTGCAGCCAGACACACACAGGACCTGCAGCTTGTGGCAACCTCGGCACAGACCAACCAGGCCTTCATCTGTTATTTGCTGGTGGCACCAGACACACAAACAATATTAAAAGAAGCGTTGACATCTCCTCTCCCTACATCCCACAACCAAATATTTGTCTTACTGTGCAAGACTGCATGTTGATGGTGGTGAGTTCAGGGCAGTGTTTCTGTAGGTGTTTCAGTGCTCCATCATCCAACTGAGTTACACGAAAACAAGATATAGATCTATAATTCATGTTATTCATCATTAAAACATTCTTGAAATGTCAGATTTTCTCCATTGAATCAAAAAACCTTTCTCTATTTCCCTCAGCCTAATCCAAAAAAGTATCAATAATGATATTTACATCACCGTCGGCCCTGAAAAACTGATTTATGGCAGCTTGGAGGTTCTTTTTCTCCGGCAAGAAACAAAATGTAGACTCGGGTGGAAAATGATTGAGCACAATGCCGAAAAAAAAATGTTCTCTTTAGAGACGCACAAAATAAGGAAATGTCAGGCTGACAAAAACCACTACTACATTAAAAAAGAAAAGGGAACAGATAAGAGTTCAGTGGAAGTAAGAGGACCAGAATACTGTGGAATGGATGGAAAATGTACTATATTTAAACAGAAAGTGTGGGAAAAGGGCACATTTCACTTCACAGCAGCTAGGCCTGCTATATATCGGTTCAGGAAAGAAAGCTACAGTGAGGAGGTTTATTTAGATTTTTATAAACAGGAATTTATAGGTGTTTATGTAGAGTTTGCTGTAGTTTTACTGTTTTGTTTCTCATGAGCATTGCTGGATAACTCTGTTTGCATTCAGATATAAAAGAAGAATCTCAGCAACCAGAAAATAAAGTTTTCAGTTGAATGTTAAAGAATAAGTGATGGAGTTTAGATCACTACACTGCAATGGGGAATCACTTTCAGAAGGACAAAATCCCACTTTAAATAACAATAAATGAGTCACAGAAATGTGCTGAAATAAATGGAGTAAAGTGGAATACATACCTGTGTGCAGCCTCTAAGGAACAGCGCATGCAGGCCACTGCAGCCTCTGGCTAGGGCCTCAATGCCATCACGTGTGATCTGGTCACACCACGACAGGTTTAACATCTCCAGCATTCTGCAGCCGTCACTGAGGATTTACACACATTTTATAGTGAACAAACAAAAATGCAAAGGGAGAAAATAGAATAGAACAGGTTTATGTTTCAGAAGTCACAGCAATGCCAATACCTGAGGGCCTTGAGGGAGTGGTTGCTAACAGACACGCAGGAAGTGAGATCTAAGTGTTTGAGCTTGGAGCAAAACTTGCTTAGGCTGAGGCAGGTACTGTCTGTGATCTTGGTGCAGCCGTTCAGGTTCAACATTTCAATGTTTCTGCAGTTCTGTGCAAAAGTCCTGAGAATCAGACAAACAGTGAGAAGGATAATGGGGATTTACGATGCTTCACAGAATATTACAAGCTACCTACATTTATGATAGATTAAATTAACTCATATATCAAGAGATACACAAACTCAATATAAAAGTAAATGCTCTTTGTTAGTCCTTCGTTAAGTACAAAGTAAATGAAAACTAAACTGATTTAAATAACACTTGGTAGCAAGTTTACAAGTCAAAACAGAAGATGCTGATTAAATAAGCATGTCAGGGAGACAATGAGAATCTCACTTCATGGAGGCATCTCCAACACTCAGGCAGCCTCTGAGGCTGAGCTGCCTCAGGAAGCCTCCACAGCGCTTTGAAATGTTCTCCACCACCCGTCCCTGAGGAACACGGTACCAGAGAGAGAGAGAGAGAGAACGAGGGGGAGAGAGAGAGAACGAGGGAGAGAGAGAGAGAGAGGGTAATATAACTTGGGCCACAGGACAGCGGATCAGCAGTGACATCACAGGCAATACCGAAGCTTACTGACCCAGCACTAAGCCGTGGGGTGGATAATGCTACTCAACAAGCGCTCACATTCACACTTGCAGAAAATACAGGCGCACATACACACACACACACACACACACACATTCACACACACACCAATGCCGTCTATCTTAACCTCTTGTTCCTTTACCATTATATACACACCCCTCACCTCTATATCTGTCTGGAAGTTGAACAAGTCGATCTTTTGCCAGTTGCTGCCATCCAGGGCCAGAACATTCCACGCCTGAGAGGGGGACACAAGAGAGACACAGACACACATGTGGGTCATACAGAGGTGGAGGAAGGTCAAAAGGGTATCTGAGACATAATCCACCTTTGATTTCATCTTCCCATAAAGTAAGCCCACTGTATTATTGTTATTATATAAAATAGGGGTGCACTGATACGGATACCAGCATGTGAGCATTCTTATACACAGCATTCATAAAAGTGTTCAGATACTACAGGACACGATACAAATGTGAAAAAGCAGGACTGTCGAGCTTATCACATCAATGCAAAGAGGTTAATCTGTGGAATTAGCAAGTCGTGTTCCAACACTGTTCCACTTAAAGAAGAAAGTTATTACTTATGGTGTATTAAAATTCAATTTTAGGATAATCTTGGTGAAAGAAAGCTTATTTTAGCCATGTGGGGAGTTTGTCACAGCAGTGAACTGAATCCATGAGCAACCACTTTATCTTTTTTATTGATAAAGATCTCGACCCTTTCATTTAGAGGAGTAAAATGTAAGTGCTTGTACTTAGTTTAAACATATGTGGCATCAGTGCATCCCTAACATAAATATTCATATAGTCACTAACATTATTGTGGATCATTTTTCTGTTATAAAATGTCAAATCTATATTTGCAAACACATAATTCATAATATTTTAGGCAAATCCACCAACTGTGCTTACAGTGGGTCACTCTTCTACATTCATTTTCTACGCAGCTTGATCCAATTCAGGGTCGCGGGAAAGCTGGAGCCTATCCCAGCAATGAGCAGGCGAGAGGCAGGGCACACCTGGACAGGTAACCATCACTCTCCCACATGGATTTGGTTATTTACCATTTAACGAGCACTTTAGCTGGAGGATTATTGTTCTCTTGGAAACAGATTCAGCCTGAGCTTGCTTTATTCTTCAGACCGTGTTTTCCTCCAGAATTTTAAGGATATTTTTTAAAAGACTATAAAGCTCCTACTCCTACCATCTTAAATCTTCTGCTACCAAACCCTCTACAAACGGTCTAATGAATGATAGACAAGGCTGGTCTTTGAGGATATGAGCAAGGAAGGACATGCTTCTTCAAGATAGGTATGCAGAAGCCTCCCCCGATTCTTTGTTAATAACTATTAAGACAACGGATGGTGGTAAAGCGTGTGTAAAAACTGGTTATCATCTCTAAAAATGGTTTAACTGTGGTAAAATCTTAAATAGATTTAAAGAAACATACAAAAAGGTGTAAAAAAGTGTGTTTTGCTGATATCTGCAATGCCATTTTCAAAAAGAAAACCTATTAATTACTTTCTTTTTCTTACCAAAGAATTTCAGTAGGAATACACTTGTCAGCTTTAACTATTCACAACAAACCTTTCCTCGAGTGAAAAAATCTGTACTGGAGCTGCAGAAGGAAAAGCTGCCTACACAACTTTGGATTTAACATTACAATACCATGGCCTCAATACTCTTCACGTCATTCATTAAAAAGGTTTCTGCAGGACTCGATGACAAGGCTACTTGTAAACAAACCAGCAGAGGGCACTATTAAACGGACATTTTGAGAGATTTTAGAAATAGTTAACTAGATTTGCTTTAACCACAGGCTTAAGGATTACTGCAATCCACTCAATGTAAACAATAAACGCCAGTGTGTTAGTCTGGTTTGCAGATGCTGAAAGGGAAACGCTTACCTTCGATACCTGGGCACACCTGCAGAGTGTAACCACATCTAGATAGGAGAATATTCTGCAAAGAAAGACATGTATATATAAAAGAGGCAGGAGTTATTTTTTTAAATAAATCATCTTCCCTCGATAAAGAGCTCTGCTCCTAACTAAACTTTATGTTTGAATATAGTTTTTTCTTTTTTCTTTTTGAACTTTTGACACATGAGAACAAGCTCATGTAGCAGTGGAGACCCAGAGTGGAGCAGTGTTTGAGCTGAGGTCCAGTCAGCCACAAAGGCTTGCATGCAGCAAGCTACTGGGTCAGCTCAATCCATTAATCTGCCAATGAGTAATCTCTGGCACTCAGACAGGCAAGGCCACCGGCAGGCTGGGACGGACAGACAAACATGAAGTATGTGCATGTATAAGAGGACACACATCAAGTCACACACATACAGGAGACCCAAAATATATATACAAACATCTCCCAGTTCTCAGTTTTAATCACAGAACTGACTTAGAAGCAGCGACCTATAGAAAATGAGATACTGTTATAGTGACGAAGCTTTGAGTGCAGCTGTGGTCTGAATGTCCTTTTAACCCCCGGGAACAGGAGCTGGCCATTGTTTCCTTCATATAGACACAGAGGCTGTGTGTTTTGATGTGTTAGGCCGGGGCATGTCGGGACATGTCTGTGTAATCTAAACCAGAGTCTTGTATCCTGCATACTGTTGATATAGAAATCCTGGAACACCAACCTGTGTGCACACATATGAGACACGTGCAGATTCACATAGAAACAAACATATAGGCAAACGTACAGTCCTGGGAGCCCACCATCAGCTTATTGATCTTTCTTCTAATAACTCGTTAATGGCCATGACGTCGATCATTGACTGTCTGTTTTAATCAAATACAATCCGGCTTTCCATTATGTGTGTCAGAGGTGTTTTACCAACCATGGAAGAATTCACTTAATCATTCTCACAAGAGGATAATCAGCCAATCAGATTTGGTGAGACCTCTTTTGAGTCCTTATCTGACATCTATAACTGATCATAAGGAAATTAATTAACATCCTTTATGGTATAAGAGCTGAAAATGCAGACCAGCATTACTGACATGCACATTTTCAGAAGAGAAACAACACTAGGAATATAACCAGTACAGCCAAATTCACAGTAAGGTTAGTTTTTCACTCCACTGCACACATAACAGGATGAATGTCAGAATAAAATAAACCAACAGTCTGTCACTGCTCTGTCAAATCCTCCTGATTATTTCCACTTTTTCCTCACAAGATTCATGATTTAGTCCTGTTTGTTGACAAAATGTACACCTGACCCTTCAAGCATGGCTGGATGAGAGCAAATCAAGCTTTCAACACAACTCTGGGCCCGGTTGCCATAGGAACAACTCAGGCATGAATTTGGGTGGTGGTGGGGAGCGTGCTGAGTCAGTGCTTCTGCGTAAGGGAAGTCTCTCCACTCAGAAGTCTCTCCGAGGCTTCTCTGTACAGCAAGGTTCTTCTATATCACAGCTGCTTCTATCTGGCCTCGATAACAACTGTTTATGATGCACCAGCTGAGAGGGCGGCAAGCTCAAAAACATGCAGGAGCTCCTTTGCAGTCGTACAGATAGACTGAGAGCATCATCTAATCCAACTAACAGAATAATTGGAAAACGCTGCTATTGCAGCAAGAATAGTTTGTTAACAATTCTTCCTCAAAAAGCTATTAAGCAGTTCACCCAAAGAGTACATTTCTCTTCTCATCCACGCAGACAGTTTCAATGTAGAGTTGCGGATGTTTCTTTATTGAATGGTTGGCTGAAAACTACAAGCTGTTTTGATAATCACATTTAAGTCCATTTTCAAGCAAAAGCACCAAATGAAGGTGCTAAACTATTATTTTTAAAAAAACTATACTATACTATACAGTCATTAGGCAGATGCTTTTATCCAAAGCGACTTACATGTTATTTTAAACCATTTAACCATAGCTATTATAAGGCAAGGCAAGTTTATTTGTATAGCACCTTTCATGTACAGGACAACTCAAAGTGCTTTACATTGAAACAGTGAAAGCATAAAAACAGCAGAAATCCACCTAACATGCATGTCTTGTGGGTGGGAGGAAGCCGGAGAACCCGGAGAGAACCCACAGATACATGAAGAGAACATGCAAACTCCACACAGAAAGGTCCCTGGACAACCCTCCCCAGCCTGGGCTCAAACCTGTGACCTTCTTGCTGTGAGGCCACAGCATTAACCACTTTTGCACCATGCAAAAAGACTAAATACAAATAAACAAAAACAAGCAATGCTTTATTTTTGCTGGGGGAATTCATTTTGGGTATTTTCAGAGTTTTATTGACTAAATGACCGTTCAAATAAAGATATACGGCAGATAAAATGAGAATGAAAGTCAGCAGCGATTCATTATAAACACTTGCATAAAGCAATTAAGGTCTGAGGATCAAAATAAACTAAATCTGGTATTTTAGATTCAGAAAGAAGTCAGGAAGATTTATCATTTAGTTTAAATTTCCTGTTACATTTATCATCTGGTCCACCCTTTATATTTAGTCTGTAACCCAGTGGTCTCATTCCACAGGTGGATAACATGTCTGGTAATGCAAGTGAATTTTGACTTGGTTAGCTCTAAAAAAGTCAACAAAAACAATTGATTACATTATAGGACGACATCCCAGGTCAGACGTTTCTGTAGCTTTAAATAGCTAAGTGAGTAAAAATGACACAACGTTAGCGATTACCGCTTTCTTTAATATTGTAATGAAGTTTGCTTTTGTTTGTGCTGAAATATTTTACCAATTCAAAACAAGAAAAAGTAAACAACCCCACAGCAGACGTTTGGATGTTTGCATGACCTATTCTCTGTTACGTCACAATTGGGAAGTGTCAAACAGGAAATGCATTTTATAACCATTATGGGAGTGTTTCAGTTCCCGTTTGTGGGATTTCTTTTACTCCAAAATTAACTGATTTTGTAAGAGCACCTGTAAGCAATGTTCTTTTGAAGACCTTCTATAATGTATCATTTATGTTTAGTCCATGGCAAGGGAATTATGGGTTTTTATAGTAGATACTACATTATGAACATGTTCTAGAGGCCTTGGACTTTATAAAAGACAGCTTGATATCTTTCATCTCCTTGCAGCTACTCAGTTTATTCTTTCTTCCAGTGAAATGTTTCCTAAGCAACAGCGTGCAACACAAATCCAAAACATGTCCAAACCAACCACATGCTTAAAAGCTAGAAGGAAATTCTGCATCTTTTTCCCTCAAACGCGTCATAGTTGAAGTCAAAACATATCTAAGGTACCAAAACGTGGAAGTCCTTCTTATTTTATACCCAAATAATAAAATTTTGCTGAATATAAAAGCTACAGGACACCAAAATGCCCATCTTTGAGGAATGCAGTCACAAGGTTAAAACAAAGTTATCAATAAAAGCAGCTCTGCTCTTCCCACAATCTAGATTTACTGCCGTCACAAGTGTTTTCCTCACAGCGGATTTTGCGTAACTATCACAACATGTTGCATGTGACCACAGGGCATGTGTTGTGGCTGGTGAACACACGCTATTCACTCCCTCAGTGAAATGGTGCTGGTTATAATGGGTGTACTGGTTGCCTCTGTGGAGTGCAGATGGAGCAGCAGAAGAGCATAGCACTGCAGAATTCCCCACAAGCTAGGAGAAGCTATTAATAGCCACATACAGACACACAGTTTGCATAAGCCCAGGAGTGTTTTGCGCATGCACATGCTAACACACACAATGCAATACACACAATATGCATGCGAGGTAGTGCGTTCATTTCTATGGTACAACACACACACATGAATCAGTGTTAGGATGAACATGGGTGAGGGTGTGCATGTGATCTCAGATTTACGCAGCATGTGCAGCTGCTGTGGAAGAAAATGTTGGTCTGTAGGTCACACATGTATAACCACATGACCTCATTTCAGGCTCGTAGCTGTGCGTATGTGTATACTCATCATCACCTACCTGAGAAGAAGCTCTTTGGGGAGCTTCTTGTTAATCGGTGCTTCGTCGCTGTTTGAGAACACCTGCCGAGACACAACATAAACAATAACAATGAGCGTGTGTGTTGTATGTGTGCGTTTCACATGCTAATGAAATGGCAAGACATGTAGAGCTAATATAACTACCTGTCGACAGCTCAAACCTGAACACCATGTCCATGTTTACATCTATCATGGAGAATTTAACTATGACTTCTCCTAGCTATGCTAATAAACACATCAGAGCAGCATTTGGCTTTCTGTGCCCCCTCCTTACAAGCTTATAATTCTGTCAGCCTGGTCAGCTTGTTGGCATGCTTATCTCAATTAGCCTGCTCACTGGTTGTCTGGCCATCTGCTGAGTGAGACCCACACACACAGATGCACACTTACACACTTGCAGGTGATTCATGTCGGACCTCTCAGAGTAAGGAACAGGGGCGGAACATTCTCGATCGGATGGGCCGCATTCAGCAGTGAATTTCAATTACGGCAAAGACACACTTTTCTTGTTCTTCTGCAGACGCGCGTTCTGCCAGTGATACACTCGTCTCTAAAAGACTCAGCAAGTGTATCTAATGAGAGGGACTCCCTGCTGTGCCGCATGCAAACAGAAAATGGGAAAGCACAAAGGAAGGAGAGGCAGGAAGGCACAGGATGAGCAGAGGTTGCTTCTCAAAGCAGATTTATTTCCCTTCAAACATCAAACAGTGAAGGAGAGATAGCACAAAAAGATGTACCAAAGTCAAGGAGAACTGGAGGAGAAAGGGTTAATGTAGTTATTAACATCAGAGGAAAGTAAAAGAGGAAATAAAGGCTACGGATAGAAAGACAAAAGAGAGGGAGGTGCTCAATCAAGGTTGAGTGAAATATTAACTGACATGGTTGAAACTTTAACACCTCTGCTATGGTAACAAGCAGAAAACAAAGAAACTTTCACAGTCTGAACATGATAGTTTACTACACCCACTAAAACGGCCTTCATAAATCAATACCCACCCATAACTATTATTGATTACCGCAGTATCACATCCTTAATTGTGGAGTAAAATAGATCAATATATTAATTACCCAGCAATGTAAAACACCAGTGTCAAGTTCTCAGCCCTGTTCCAGCTTTAATCTTACAATAGTTTCAGCTATTCTCACTTTGCACACACACTTCCAAACAAAAACACCTTTTCACAGTGTTTACTTACTGAAAATAAAAATTTCATTTTTATTCAGATGCCGGGTCAGGACACCGAGCTCAGCACATCTGAATGTGCTCAGTGGGCTTTGAAAGAGTCCAACTGGGCCTGTGGGCATTTACTGGACACACCTCGCTATAAAAGACCTCCCAGCTGATGACATATGTCACAATGCAAAGCTGGGAAAGCCGATTTTCCTGCTAAACAAAACGATGTCACGGCACATATCTGGGAAAGGAAATACAGAAACATCCAAGGCATTTAAAGTGACGAAAGAGAGGGAGGTGCTCAATCAAGGTTGAGTGAAAACACTTCATTCTCCATTAGAGATGTTTTTATTTTACCGTATCTGATATACATTATACCCAACTATTCATTTCCCTATACCAATAACAACCAGTACTGATATAACTCCTCCACTTTGCAGCAAATTTCATGTCTGTAGACACTTTAAAATAACTCCAAAACATGTAGACGAGTCCACTTAAAAGCTCTTTATGCTGCAAGTCCTGAAGCGGGTGACGTCAAAGCCACCGGATTTATTGCAAATTGTGCCAAACAAACATATGTGGAAAACTATACATAACATTTATTATACGTTATCTGTTAACTGAATAGTTTGCTATATAACATGTGTCAATAAAAAAAAGTTACAACCCGATATTTTCCGATATCAGTCGATAATATCTGACATCTCTAGTCTCCATCGTTTTAAAATGACAAACACTTTTACGATCCACAGCTGCTGCTAGAAGAAAAAGGAGCTGCTTCTCGACTGAAGGGAACACAAGTATTTGTGAATCCAGCTAAAAACGTCAGATGACAATCAGACTGCAATGGCGTGTGTGGAGGCATGATGTACTCCCTCATTAACAGCAACCCCACAGTGAAACATGGTGTTGGCAGCATCATTCTGTGGGGTGGAGACTAAGAGGCTAGTCAGCATGGATTACTGCACAAAAACCCAGAGTAAAATCCATTTTCCAAGAGCTCGGGATTCAAGTCAGGGTGACTGAGATCCTGATCTGTGAAGCAAACCATAGAGGAGACAGGAGTGATGGAGACAGAGGAGACCTCTGTAGACAGATTCTATACTTAAACCCTTTTGGTTCATCTCTGGAGAGGTGTAAAAACCTTATACACTGAGGCTGTATGAACATTTCCACTAAAAATAGGAGAAACCTCCACGTTATAGATGTACAAATCGAAACCTGACCGCTCAACGGCATATTAACCAATACTTTGCTAATTTAGACTCACCTCTGTAACATATCACCCACTTTTGACCGCTCCTTAACCAAACAAAGTGTAGACAGGACATACATGAGGTATGCATCACGGTGCAAGCTGCAAAGCATTTCTTTTGAGGTTTAAACTGAGACACAGGGTTTCCTGTGTAATAATGTCTAATTTTGTTTGAGACGAACATTGCTGAATCACTCCAAACCACCTCTGATGCACATAACATACCGGCCTCCTCCCTCACAGCAGCATTCGCAACAAGGGAGCTCCTCTGTCATGTCTATTCCATGAAGGTGTACGTAACAGAGCCGACGTTCACGTTTGTGTCTGAGCAGTCTGAAGTTTCTTCACCGCAGTAAAGCAAATGTGAATGTTGTAGATAACATGCTTGATTCAATGCAACAACTACAAGCAGCTTATCAAAAAAGTAACATCAGAGGCCTTTGTCTACTAATCATCCCTCCCAAGTCTGTTAACTCTAAAAAAAAACACATATCAGGTCCTGTTCTGATTCACTTACACGAAACATGTTAGAAAGTCAAGTACCATCAAGTCAAACCCAAAAGAATCTCAGCAATGTGTGAATGACATGTCAGATAAACAATGTGCACTGCTTGAGGGACCTGTAACCAGTTACCCAGCTGGACATGGTGTTCTAAAGCATGAAGGCAATTAGGAAAAACGCTCACGGTAAAATATGGTAGCTGTGCTATGTATAAAACTACATGCTATAGACGAATGTACTTTTCAAAGCAAGTAGTGCTGGAGGGGATTATGTTTTGTACGGTTTTCAGCTATGTGACATTTTTTAACTCTAAATGAAAATCCAACCCACACTGGAGTCATAAGGATGATGAAACACTGACTTATAGGAAGTAAATGTTTGGATAAGTTTTTTTCCTAATACAGTCTGCTAAAAAAAGAGGACACGATGAGGTCATTGCTTAACTTCCCAGCAACACATTTCACAAACTACTAAATGAATTTGTTTGAAAGCAACACTCAATACCTGCTCAGCTCACTATATGCCAACTGTAACAACTGTATCCTCCACTAAGACAATAGCATTTTTACACATTAATCCCATTTCAAACTGGCTTTCATGGGTTCAGGAGTGATGGTCACATGCATTTCTTTTGACTATTGCAGATGGAACAGGAGAAACAAACACTAAGATAAAATGCATGACCTCCTGAGACATCCTTTGTTGTTTTTGTGTTATATTTGCACGTCCCAGACGGCTTACAGACTAATTCAGTTATACCTGTCTTAGGCTAATGATCAGATCTGTTAGGTGACATCTTTGTACCACAAAATGCTTCTGATAAATCTGAACACCCAAAATGTTATCCTATAAAAGAGCATTATATAGTATAAAACAGTGTTTTAAATCATACCAGGGTGGAGTGAAAAGTCAAGGCTCAGTGAAGTAAAAGTAGTGTAACTCTATGCTGCACCTGCAACAGCAAAGATCTTTTCCTTGATCTTCATCTAGAGCAGCTTTAAAGGTGCATTTACCTTTTTTACTGCATTATGATCATGAACATTTGGAACAAGTGGAAACATGAGCATTTATAGCTTGTTAAAATGACTTATTTGACAGGAAACCATGGAGCCTACCTGTAAGACACATGTCACTTACAGGTGTCACACCTCAACTCAGGTGATTACTATCTGAATGTGGCTACCCTGCTACATCCCAGTCGATCCTGAAAGCCTGTAAGCTCAGAGGACAGTGTCAGCCAGGCTGGGCCCTGATATATTGACTCTCCTCAGCCACAGCCCTCCTGCCCTGTCCCGCAGTCCTGAGCTCCATGTTGTCGCTGTGTACTGGTGCGGCAGGACAACAGGATTTCGGATTACCCTTCACCCAACAACACGCCTCAGCTCCTGACTGCATGTAAAATTAGGAGCAGCACGCACACAAACACACACTCTGCTTATACAAGCCCACGACTCCCTCATACTGGAGACAAACAGTTGAAGCATTGGTGGTCCACTCCCTCTGTCATACCTCGAACCGGCCCTTGGTGATACCGTTCATGTCTGCGGCGGCACGTCCCTGCTAAAGACCAGCGGAGCCTTTAGACGAACGTCGTTATTGCTTTTTGTCGCCGTTTTATTTTTGGTCTTGGTGTAGGAGCCGAGCTGGGTTTCTTCACACCCTCCTCCTCCTCCTCCTCCTCTCCCCCAGCCGCCAGCGAGGCTCCCGTCTCCGGGTCGGTGAGGAGGCGGCGGTGAGGGTGGTGTCGGTCCGGAGCGGCCTGCGTTGGACGTGAACGCTCGTAGTGTCGACCAACAGCTCCCCAGCCCGTCTCATCACAGGGCTAACCAAAATAACAATAATAACATGGACGGTCTGTCAAGTGACTTCACTTCCGCCTCTCCCTTCATCGCTCCAGCGCGAGGCAAGCTGGCACCAAAACACCCCGAGTTGACTTTAAAAAAACACACACACGCAGGAAACGCTCAAATGAACCCCCGCTTTTACGTCTCATCGCCTATTTCCACCGTGAAAACGCCGTTATGGCGGCTGACATGAGCCCCCTTCCTCACTGTTTTCTGTTTACTTGCGAGGAAGGGGAGGGCCGACGTGACGTCACTGCTGCAGGAAAAGCACGCGTGGTCGATTTGTTTTGATTGTGAAGTCTTGCAGAGATTTGGGGAAAACTGCGATCAAGCGGCCAGTTTGACTTTATACACGGAATTCTTCACGTCTAGGATGGAACCGAGACCGGAACCGACCCGAACCAGAGGGGCTCAGGATAAAGGGAGGACACGTTTGCGTCTCTGGACGCCACATCCAAGAGTTTAATAGCGTCTGTAACGCTCCCATCGGTTTCTGAAAGCACACACAAACACACAGTTACAACTTAGATGGATCTTCTGTCACTATATTATATAAACTAGTCAGTTCTGGCGGAGAAACTTCTCATTTGAAGGAAATGGGGGGTGTTTAACACCAAAAACTTAAAAGGTAGCCTACTAAACAAGTATTTCTTCTTTTTGTCCTCATCAAGATTTCATCAAAAATTTCCTTTACCTATGAGTGTCTTTACAGTATTACTTACACAGAAAGTCCAGAGTGCTCAGAGCGAGTTACATCTCCTAACGATATCTTTGCAGGTATTCTCCAATTCCACCGCTAGAGGGCGCTTTAATGCAGCCAATGTGCTGCCTGAGCAGGTAGCAATCATATTTACTTTTGCAATATAGCATAACTTTGTGGAAAATGGAAGGATATAGGGCTATGCATTATGTCTCGTTAGAGGCATTGGATTTTATATCTGTCACTACTTCTTTTGCAACACATCTTCCACTGACAGGTTTTATCATGTATTTATTCTTCATCAACTTGCTGACATACATTATGTGAAGATGTTTTACCCGTAAAAATCATGTATCACTGTAATCTTTAAGACCACAAATGATGTGAGCACTGAGATTGTTTTTATGTACATTATTAGGAGGAGGTAACAGTATCACTCCAGCTATAGGTTTCCCTTGAATAAAATGCAGGTTTTTCATTGAGAAAATGTTACCAAAGGAATTAAAAATGCTTATCTAACTCTGAATGTGTAGTAAAGTCAAAGTGTAGACTGCAGCCATTTGGTTGGTGGAGCCTGTCAGTGGCTTTGTGTACCTTTGCAGCTGGTCTGGAGCCACAGATCTTCATCTGAGGGCTATTCTTGGAGTTCCTGACATTTTGGATCTGTCATTTTAGCTTAGCTCTTTCCAAATAGGAGTTCACTCCAGTGAAGATACTCAGAGAGGTTTGTTTTGAAGCTCTGAGAAGAAGTATGGGACTTTTGCTGAGAGAGATCATATTTATCGGATGTATTCAGCTAAACAGACCTATATTCTCTTCTTAAGGCCTTTTCTCACAGGAAGTCACAGAATGGAGATGAAAGCCAAAGTTGGACTGGCTTCAACAGCCAACACTCTTGTTCTTATTTGCCTCCGCCATACAGCTGACTCACACACTCCTGACCTTTCTCACAAACACGTTTATCTTGTATTATATGCTATTATAGGATAATTATAAAATTATAATAATCTGCAAAGTTTAATTCTGATCACTCAGTAATGCAGTACCTTAGAAAGTAACACTAAGCAAGCTGAATAAGACACACAGGTGTTAAATGACATGATGACTGTTTGTTAGTGCATGGCCTTCATTCAGTTGCCAGGCATCAGCTGCATCTGCAATGTTATTAGTTTAAAGCCTCAGAGGCCACATTCTCTCCTACTACCAGTTTTTTCCCGGTCATTTAGGCTTTCCTGCCTCCAAGATCTAAACTGTGATATACAGACACAATCTAATACTTCAAATGGACCAAAATGAGCAAAAAATAAATCTTCCAATAAGATTAAAAAAAACATTTAAATAGAAACTAAAACCAAACATAATGAAAAATTCACAATATGAAACACAAGCTGATCCGTATGAGATTTAGGTTAGCTGTGTTTATATGGAAAATATGTGCTAAGCAACAACACCTGGCTGGAAAACTGCTTCTAAGAAATGTAAAATTATAAAGTTATGCTAGAGGAAGTAAAACAAATGCATGAAGTACAATTTAGGATCCAAACATCCTTTTTTGGGGGGGTTATTTGTAGGTATTTTGTTCCTTAGTAAAGATTGTGAGGTACTTTTACAAATCCGTGCTCAGACTCGTGTCGTTTTGTAATCTATCGGTTTTAGAATCGTCTCCAAAGCTTTTTTCTAACCATGAAACAGAAACATCAGAGACAAAGTTCTTCATGCAACACATTTTTAATCCTCCTGCTTCCCCGTCCCTCAGCATCACATGGTAATTAACAATCTCTCATCAACAGTCAAATTAATTAACTCAGTTCTTGGAATAGCTCCACACTCGCTCATCGTGACTCAGGTGAGGATGGCAGCTTGGTGTTGAATCTGGCTCGATCACTGCGTTGTGTGTTCTTACGTCAAGCAGGGTCGTCTGTTACAAGCATAGTTTTTCTTGTGTTGATGCAACATGTTTATGTAGATATCAAGGAGCGGAAAACTTTTATAATCTGCATATGATTTAGTGTTTTTCCATCCTCTGTTTTTGTGTTTGTGGCACTTTCTTTATTCAGATTCCTTTTATTCACGTTTGATTACAGATTCTTATTTTTAAAATGACTTTTACTCTGTGGTTTATCAAAAAGCATACACATATTAACATGCTGGCTCATGTGCAAAAGATGTTACCATCTACTTAACTAGTAGACATATTCTCAAATTTCATCGATGTACACCATACTGATACACCACAGGTTTGTGTAAGAAGCTATTTTCACCACACTAAAAAAATAAGCATATTTTATTTAGTTCTACATGGAAAGAAATGTACAAATACATGATTTTTCATGAGCTTTCAAAGCTGTTCCTGTTTGTCTGGAACCCACCAGACATGGTGGTTTTAGGAGGCTGTTGCCATGGAGACAAAGTCATCCCTCCCTCTGGCCTCCACCATTATGACCACTGATTTCCTCTGAGTCAGCCGCGCAACTTGCACACCCCATCCTGACGGATCACGTCTCACACACACAAAGAGCGATCTTGCGGTTCTACATTTGTGCACGTGTGTTTACTTCCACGACACAGATTGCTAAATAGGCGCGTACTGGAAGTCCTGTGAGATTATGACACACATGTGTGATGTCTGTCAGCATCCGTCCGCTGACAGAGTCCCCCATGGACACCCGCAGAAAACATCATTCTCACAAACCTCTCCAGGGCGACTTAGGTGTGAATTGCTGTCTCTCTCCTGCTTGTCATGCCTTTTCTTACCTCCTGTGCAACCCCCCACCTCCCACCTCGACCACTACCACCACTATCTCTCCAAAAATAGCTCCTGTGCATGAGTCAGGATCCCAGCCCACCTGATCTCCTCAGCCAAACCTTTGAAGGGGGCTTCCACGAAAAACACAAGTGGTGTGTGAGTGCAAGCTGAACAAAATGTGACAGGGTGACTGAGAAGATGATTTAAAGAATGCATCTGCAGGATGTGTAAGATAGGTGGGACAGGAAAGAAAAAACCACAGCGTTATGAAAAGGTGTGATGAGAGAGAAATGAGTGTGATCCCACAAGAAAAGAGTTCGTCTCAAAGGAATTTCAACATCATAGTTTTTATTTGACTTGACTGAAGTAGTACTTACTGTTACTTTTATTCTCTGTGAGGAGGATTTTTAACAGATCGTAATGTATCGTCTTCCTCCTGAATATCTGTAGGTTCTGCCTGCACCTGCAGAATCAGAGGACAGAGGCTGAATGATCCAGGTTGCAATCTCGTTTTGCCTGCCTCACCAAACAGGATGCATACTTACAGGCATGCATGGAGGGGGAGGGGGGGGGGGGGGGGGGGGGGGGGGGGGGGGGGGGGGGGAGGGGGGGGGGGGGGGGGGGGGGGGGGGGGG
>JBAMHV010000018.1:11537968-11554670 GCA_037177535.1 Pseudomugil gertrudae
ACACACCTCAGAACAGGGTTATAAGGTGTGTGTGGAGCGAGACACACCTCAGAACAGGGTTATAAGGTGTGTGTGTGGAGCGAGAATAAGCAGGAATTCAGACCAAAGCATTCTTCTAATCTTCTAATTTCCTTTTTTAGTTATGACTATTTTCTAAGTCACTCAAAATACATTCAAACAGAAAGCATGCTTGTATTTATATACATAAATAGGCTTGTCTGATTTAAAAGCTGTCATCACTGTCCACATGCGTGGTCTATGTTGGATGGTAGTTATACAACACATCCACCAGAAGACAATGATGAGTTCAGAGTTCATTTGTGAGCAGTTTCATACAATAGAAACCATGGTGAACCAAGTGGACTAGATCAATAATATACATTCTGAAAAAGAGGCATATTAAAAGGCAGCACAGTCGAGGTAACTACTAAAAACAACGTGGAATCTTCTTTGTCGATTTTTTCTGGCTGCCTGTGAGCTATAGAGCACAACAATGTCCCCTCTGTTTTTTGTAGTGGTACTGCTCCGTTTGCAGCAATGCATCTGCAAGGCCCCTGGAAAGAAATCCGCACGCACATGTCAGATGCTTCAGCTGCTAATAATGAAGCATGTCTGAGCCATGACGTGTTCTCCCAGACTCTGATGTCACGCTGAAAGAACATGTCAGTGGGCAGAAAATCAGGTGGTAACTACGACAGTGCTACACTTCTATTTACGTCTTAGTGCTGTCCGGTTTCCTGTTAAACCAGAGCATCGCTTCACATCCAGGAGTTACATTATGAAGTTTACGCTCATGTTACATCAGGTGTGAAAAAATCTCTCATTTATAATTGCACCACAAAGACCTGATATGATTCAAGCATCAGATCACCCATTCAAGAAGGAAAGGTATTTACAGGGGTAGTGCTGCATTTAATGTTAAGGGCAGCAAGACATGGAAAAAAATATGCTAATCTAAAAGCATTTTTTAAATAAGGATGAAGAAGAGATCACCCACCGCCCCCTCTGTGAAGGACTGCGTGGGCAAACAGCTCAACAACCTTAAGAACTATTTTCTCAGCATAATATGAAAAGAATGGGGAATGTTGTCTTCTTTATTAAATATTAAGAAGATATATATGTCAATCTCATGTCACATTATAATCAATGAGTGTTGTATGATCTTGATTTCTTTATCATGTAATATCCGGATCTGGTTTTCTATTTCTAGGACCACAGTGTGTAATGTTGTGGGCAGCTCAGTGAAGGCAGTGGTCGTGAGGACAGAAAATGCTACGGAGGACATGGCAAACCTGCGTGCCTTCTGTGTCAAAGACAAAGGTCAGTGTACACAAAAACTCAGGTAACTTATAAACCCATAAATAAAGTTGTGAATAGTAGGCAAGAGGCAGGGTGATCAGGTTTAATTCCAGGAATGAGAGAAACAGGAGCCAAACATCAATACAAAACCATGAAAGACTAGTGAAGACTATAGGACAAGGACGGTAGGACAATATGAAACCAGGAAGTATAAATACACAGAAGGAAATGATAAGACACAGGTGGGATGAAGGATCTAACAGAAACCAGGTGGATCCATCCATCCATTTTCTACCACTTCTCCCTGAACGGGGTCGCGGGGGGGGTTAGAGCCAATCCCAGTTGACATCAGGTGAGAGGCGGGGTACACCCTGGACAGGTCGCCAGTTCATCACAGGGCCAACACACATAGACAAACAACCATGCACACACACTCCTATGGGCAATTTAGAGTCTCCAATCAGCCTATCCCCAAGGTGCATGTCTTTGGACTGTGGGAGGAAGCCGGAGTACCAGAGAGAACCCACGCTGACACGGGGAGAACATGCAGACTCCCCACAGAAAGGTTCCTGGTTGGACCCCTGCCCCAGCCGAGGCACAAACCAGCTACCTTCTTGCTGTGAGGCCACAGAGCTAACCACCTGCACCACCGAGCAGCCCCAGGTGGAACCAATCAACAGGAAATAAGGAAGCTAAACAGAAACACATGATACCAAAACAGGAAACTAAATAACTCAAACTATGACAGTTATGAAGTCTTATGCTGGCAGAGTGTGTGTATGTGAGCAGTCCATCCATCCATTTTCTACTGTTTATTCCCTGAACGGGGTTGTGGGGGGGCTGGAGCCAATACCAGCTGACATCGGGCCAGAGGCGAGGTACACCCTGGACAGGTTGCCAGTCCATCACAGAGCCCTGAGCTATGATATAACTCCATCCTGGAACATCTTTGTTCATCACAGCTCATTTAGTATTTAATATGGTCTCTGGCTAAATGGTAAGTGAACTCATGTAGTGTTTTTCCAGTAATGCTGACCACTGTGAAAAGCAGCCTTCATCAGGACATAAAGAAGACGGACCAAATGGCCCAGTGTGGTCTTCTTCTGCTGTTCAACAACATGCATTCATGTTCTGCTTCTGGTTGTAACTAGTGGTTATTTAAGTTACCATTAACTTTCTATCTTCTTCAACCAGTCTGCCATTCTCCTCTAACATCAACATGTTTTCATCCAGTTTCACTTTTAGACTAAGCTACATATACGGTTTCCTTTGTTTCCCCTAAAATATGGTGCACGTCACTTATTAGATTTTGGATATAACTTGTTTTGAATAAATCACAATATATTGTGACGTATTATCAGTATCATTAACAGTATTATCTATGATGGAAAACACAAGTTTGCAACCCTGTTGCCTGCATGAAGTTTTTAATGTGTATTGATCATAAGGGTAAAAACAACATGCAATAGTATTTTAAGCTCTGCAACAGGAAAATTAGCCACATTAAATCATTAGATCTGTCCTCTAAGTACATGTGATTAACAAAATTAAACATTGTGGCTGGCTGCTTTGGTCCTCACTGTTTTAACCTACAACAATCAACTTAAAAAGTAAAAGTATCTGTTTGTGTTTTGCAGGCCTGCCTTGTGGAGACCCTCCTTCCTTTCCTAATGCTCTTTTGCAGGAGCACTCTGGGTTTGAGATGGGAGATGAGCTGGTGTACACATGTGTCTCAGGATATGCCATGCCAGGTGGACACACTGCCTTCAGCCTGCTGTGTGACAGCTGTGGAGAGTGGTATGGAGCAGTGCAGATTTGTGTCAAAGGTAATAAAGGTTTTTTTTTTATGTTTATGTTAACAAGCAGAAATAGAAATGTCGGAAAGAGAAATACCTTCTTTTTCCAGTATTCAGAGCTTTAAAGCTTAAACAGACTCATGGCTGTGAGCTGGGATAAAGTAAAAGGTTTTTTGTGCATAAAGATTTATAAAATGTTTTGGACACACATTAAAATACTGTTAGTGTAGATCCATGGTCTCTAGAATTTCCAGTTTCCTGCAATGCTGCTAAACAGTTTAATCCATTCCTGTGTCTAAAACCCTTCATCTTGTGTAAGAAAGAGAACTAAAATTTGTTTTATTGATTAAAAAGTTAATTATACAAACATATTTAATCAAATATTAAACAGAAACAAAAAGTTTAAAAACTTAATAATAATGATTTTCAAATGTTATTTTCTAACTTTCTGACCAATTAGTCGAAACTAGTCAAAGAGTTAAGAGGGTAATAACTTCTGTACCTGTAAAATAAATAAAAAGACAATGCCAGCTAAATATGTATAGCTTAAAATGATTGAAAGGAAGAATGTATCTGTGAGGATAAATATCTATTTAATTATTGATTTATTTTCAGTAGCCATACCAGTAGATGAACAGAGCCTTACCTTGTTTTTCCTGCTCTTAAGCTCTTTGTTTTAAATGTCTGCTCAAGGCTGAATCTGTTGTGAAGTGTGTTTTAAGTCATAGCTTTCCTCAGCCAAGCAACGACAAAAAAAAAAACAAAACAAAACAAAAAAAAAAACCTGCAAGGAAAGGCTCCAACATCTGTGGATCTCATTCAGATTCTCTCTGTGGTTCAGTTACTTTGTTCCAGACTACGTACATAAAAATGCCATTTCTAACATTGCACATTAGACACTGAAAGAATGGTTAAGAGGAACATTATATTCTTGATTCAGTTCCAATAATGAGGGTCCTGTCAGTCCTATAAAATGACCCTGACCTCATGGGTCTGTTGTGAGATTCCTAGTTAGAAAGAGAGCAGCAGAGCAGACTGAGCATGACGAGTTCTACACAAGTTTTTTAAGTTTATTTCTCAACTCGAGCTACTTTTTGCACAAACCAAACTATTCTTAATTAATCTGATATAGTTTTTTATTATCTGTTATATGCTTCTTCTGTGTCTCTGCAGATGAGACTGAAAGCCACGTTGACTATGAGGACAAGTTCACAGACTCCTACGAAGAAACCGACGATGACCACGAGAGTCTAGAAGAAACACAAGATCTCTTGTCCGAGGAGGCCTTTGATGAAAAGAGGGGCATGGAGCAGAAAATATCCAGCGTTAAAATACCGGAGAGGCATCAAGAGCATCAAGGAAGGGTGGCAGAGAACACCAGAAACCCTGAAGGTGCAGTAGAAGAAGGAGCAAAAACCGAGGGACCTGCTTTTGAGGACATCACCAGCCATCCGAGGTGGGAGGAAGAGAGAACCGGGCTGGTCAGTGTCGATGTACCTGCAGCCACAGAAGAACCGGTCTCTGTTCTCTCTCAAAAACATCTGTTCTGGTTTCCTCCTGAGGCATTCCCAGAGGAGGGACCTCCTGTCTTCACCGACCCTGTCACACAGAACCCTGCCACACAGATAACACAGAGAGCCTCTGGGGGCCAGTCTGAGGAAAGTAAGGAGCACGAGAGCCAGGAAAGACCTCACCATCCAATTCCAGTTGATGCTGACGATCATGATGACGAACCAGAAGGGTATGATGACCATGAACATGATAATGATGACAGGGATGAGCAAGACATCAGTCGTCAGGACAACCTTGATGATGATGATCAGGATGAACATGACAGTCACCAGGAACAGGACCACGGTGACCCCGTGAAGCGCCCAGCCCATCATGAGGATAATGATGATCATTATGACATGGGCGAGCATGAGGAGGATCGTGATCACATTCAATATGGCAGCCAAGAGTATGATGATAAAGATGATACTCATGAGGAACACCAAAGCTACGAGGATCATGATAACCCAATAGATGATCATATCGATGATGATGGAGAATATCCTGATGGCTCTGAAGAGCTTCCGGACCACGATGACCATGACAATGATAAAGACCATGATATGGATCAACATGATCATGATGATCATGAATCCAGAGACGATGAGCATTATGATGATCATGATAGCCATGAGGATGATGATCACTTGCATGCACTCATTTCTGGTGCCACAAAGAGGCACCAGAACGTCACCCAGAGGGTAACAGGAGGCAAGGCCACCAAAGATGAAAGCTGGCTGGATGGCTATCCTGTTGTCCTGGACGAAACGGATGATAGTAAAGCCACAACAGAACAAATAGAACCAGTGAGAGGCAAGAGTGTTGTCAAGACAACGGATAGACCCAATGAGGTGAAAATACGTAGACCAGTTCTTCACACCAGCTCACCAGACACGCATGAATCTCCTACTAAAGGCCCCAAAGTACATCACAAGGTGGTGGGGAAGGTGAGGCCGAGCTTCACTGGAACTCCTGCTGCCTCCCCTGACCATCTACAACCTTCCGACTCTCCCTCATACTCTGACACTCTGGACTATGACACCCAGCAGGCAGCTCCCACCCACTCCTGGCTGGATGATCTCACTGAGCACCCTTTCCTTGATCATGGACCAGCTCCTCCAATGCAGGACGGTGACACCTTCCATGGAGTGATAGGGGAGCACACGGTACACAACTTGCCTGGTGAGACTGGCGAGAGGGGTGAGGCAGAAGGAGAGATGCAGGAGACCATCTGTGTGGGTGAGGACTGTCCCCCTCACCCTCCCAACCCTTCCAGTCAAGGTCCCAAAGTGGCAGCCATAATTGTGGCAGTGTGTGCTGTCGCCACAGCAGTCATTGTTGGAGTTTGGTGTTACCGACGGCAACAGCAGAAGAGCTCCATGTATGAAATGAACGGGAAGGGCCAAAGTCAAACAAGACAGGGCCAACAGATGGAGATGCAGCAAAAAGTTTAAGGGGGGTTTCTCATGAAGTGCAGAGACATTTAGGACGGGTGTGTGGATTTGGATCAGTTTGGGAGTAACGCACAGTTCTGTTTTTGTGGACGCTATTGAAGATGAGAAGAGTTTGAAGAGGCATGAACAGATAACTTGACTGAGCAAAACCTGGCAGTGCAAACAGGAAGTATTGTTAAACAGTTCATCATTGGCTCTAAATTTGCCCTCTCCCACCCCCCATCTTTGTTGTACCTATCCATCATAAGCTCTTCATCTTGTTGGACACATTAATGAGCTGTGCCTCCACTCTGGAAACTGTAAAATGATTTATGAGCATGTAGGAAAACCACAACAGAAGACCCGCCTGCCTGAATATATGAACTAAAAATCCTCTAGGACATTTGGACATTGTGGTAAAGATTTTCTGTTACCTTGTTATTTCATTAAGTGCTCTTTTATATGCTTGATGTTTATTGTTCTGATTTTATTTTTCAGAGTCAAACATTTTTCTTTTACGTCTTTGAAAAGTTTATTTGCCTTGTTAAACAACAGAAGTTCTGGTTTCAGTGTATGACAGGTCCAGTTAAGGCCACTGGTCCCAATAATGTAAGGTAGAAATGAGGGTAGACGGAGAAGTTAAAAGGTTAAAAGTTACTGTGTGATGGGAGAATATTTTTCCCTCTGAACTTTGACAGTCAGCTTGTGAAACCTACAGACTCATCCAGACCACAGACTCAGCCAGAGCATGTGTCATAAGGAATGTGTGTGTGTGCCTCAGGTTAGTGCAATTTGCAGCAGTTCATTGGGTTTGGCTTAGGGTTTGCAACTGAGGAACCTGAGTGCCATTCAAATCAATCAGATCAAACATGATGGTGCTGCCATGGCGACAGAATAAAACCCTCCTATCTAATAGTCTCAGCTGTTTTATGGGGTTCTTTTCTAGGAAGGTGCTGCACTCAGGGCTGCAAGAGCAAGCACGGCTTACTTTTCCCCACATAAATGTATTTTCGATGATCGTGGCATCTTACACGGAGGCTCTGAAACAGACAGCATCTCATACATAAAACGGCACAAGATAAGGCAAGATTATTGTAGCCTGTCTGACAGGCAGCTGCCTGCAGTCTGGTCAAGCATGACAAACAAACCAGGGAGTGGTGCTTACTGGAAATTGTTCTTAAACATGGCATACATTCCTCTCTTCACACAGGATTGTCCCTGATAGGTAGCTTTGGTCCTTTTATCAGTGCACTGATAAAACAGGTTGACTCTGACAGTGTTAAAAGGATTTAATAAGTGTTTTTTTCTTCATTTAGAAAGTCTGTTTAAGCATCGTTTGGTGTCAAATCCGTGTTGGTTTTGGAGTTAGCATGTTGTTAAAGTGCAGGGTCCACCTAATATCATAGCTTCAGTATTTTTACGTATGTATCAGTTTATTACTCTTTAGTGTTTTGTCATCTCTTTAGTTACAAAGTTACAAAGGGTCCTCCGGTAGAAGCTGTGGGGACTTTAAGGGTTATTTATTGTCTGATTGGTGGAGTAGCCCTGTAAAGCAAATCCTGATCATCTGGTCACTACGTCTCAATTATGAGCTTTACATGTAGAAAATAAGTAAATAAAAAGTATTGCAGGAATTATTTTTTTTTATCTCTACGTGAAAAAAAACAAACAAAAAGAAAAATCCTGGGTTAAATTCAGACTTTCTCTCTCCTACATCAGTGCTTCCCATCAGTAGCTGTGACCTTTTATTGCCTGTTTCTCTGCTCAGATATAAATTATATTCATATGAACATCATTTTTTCTTTACTGAGTGAAATGTTTTCAAAGAACTGTGCCATATTGAAATGTCAATAAAAATGTGTAAATAAACATAATAGCGATTAGTTTACATCTCAGTTACATTTCATTTTAGTTATGCTTAGTAAGAAGTTATGAGACAGGGTGTCATCAATCAATAATCATCAATCAAACCTCCTCAGTTCTATTAAAAGCACTTTTATTAAAACTTAGGTGTGAAGGATATCATTTGTTGTCTTTCTCAATCTGATTTAACATTTTCATGTTTCTGTAAATAAGAATCTATGATTGTATTAACCTGATGTTTCCTGTAGCGCTACTGGTGAGTAGGAAATGTGTTTCCTCACAGTGCAGCTGAGTTGATATCAGTCATAATCTCTCACATGTTGCAGTAATAAAAGCCTTTTTTAGCCACACTATAAAGAACTGTTCCAACCAAACCATGCTGTGGATTATTAAGAGATTATCTTTCTATGTTTACATGACATTTTTCACAAAATCCGTGTCTGACGTCAACATCTGAACTTTTTAAAAATCATTGTTGCTGTTTTGTGTTGATTTAGACAAAAACTATTAATACTGCCGGATGTCGTACAGATTTTAAGCTTACATACTATTTTCTACCTAAAAAGCTCGTTCATCTTAATCAATTTCTTCAGTAAACAACTTGTAAGTGAAACTTTAGGTTGTGAGGAGGTTTTTAAGTTCTGTAAAATGACCCATTTAAATAAGCCGGGTGTGCAGAGGACAAAAACCACTTAACACGTGTAAGACAGTGTCCCTGCAGGACAAGCGTGTGAAATCACCACGATTGCTCTCATATAAAATCTGCTTGATCTGATTACCAGCTACTATATATTCCTCCTTGATCAAACTTTCCTAAAAGATGACGAGATGGAAAATGAAAAGACAAAGTTTGACCAGAAAGAGACAGAAGACAGGTAGGTAGAACGGAGACATACAGTAAGACAGAAGGAACGCTCTGTGGGTGTTCAACACCACTGTGTGACAAACTGCACTGAGACGCAATGTTCAAATATTATTAAACAAGTCAGTGTTTTCTCTGCTTAGCTCTCCCATCACATCCTGCTGTCCTCTTTTTGGAGATTTTTTCCATTAAAGTCTGGTTAAAAAATCACAATGAACCCTTTAAAGGTATTAAAACATTGAAACAATAGTTCATACAAGACACCAAAACCCATGGATTTGAATGGATATTGATAATTAAATCACATGTCACATTAATTACACAACATCCATAAAACCAACACAAGTAACACTACAGGACATGGAAAAATACTTTAATTGTAAACCTCAGACAGATGACACAGTTGATTCACAGTTCAGGAAAAAAATTTAGAAAACAGCGAGTAAAAATAAAACCTGTCCTTGGTATCAGCACCTTTAAATCACTGAGCTTTGTTCAGGCAGCTCAGACCACTGGACAAGACATTTAGAGAAAAAAAAAGACAAATTAGGAACAAAATTCAGGAGTTGTGGCTGCAGGTGAGGTAACTGATCAATTAAAGGCTTTTTTTTATAAATACAAACGTGTGGAGTGTGTGGCCATTAATGTTTCGGTGTTGGGCTATTCATCTTCGTCCAGGAACTCGTCTATAAACTCCACCACCTCCCCCTGCGGACACACAGGAAAACCGGGTCTAATTCAAACTGCATGATCCAACATCCTTCCACTCACATGTCTCAGTGATTCTCATATCATACATTATCTAACAGATCACAACCAAAAACAGAACGTCACTCCTCACACGCCACCTGCAGTGGTTGTGTATGGCGGGGATGCCCTCATCGCCATTCCACTTGTGCTGCATCAAAATAACTTTGGTAAGTGCTGTGTCATGCTGCCATCCCTCGTCTGTCTGTGATACTGCCACTTTAGAAACACTGGGCACATTGTGCTGCAGGCCGCCATGTGACCAGACTGACTAATCCAGGGTTTTTCCATATATTTAACAAGGCCAGAGTCAATGAGAGACTCTGTGTTCATATGGTAACCAATTTCATGGAAAATTGCCTGCATATGATGTGTTCCTTCATCTGAGCAACAACCACGCTGATCCTACGCAGCCACTCACAAAAATATGCAAAACACAGGCACACACCTCGTCATCACTTGCCAGTCGCTGCTTGGAGAAGTCCAGCATCTGTAGCTGCATTGTGGTTTGGTTGTAGTACCGCACTGCCTCCTGCAGGAAACACAGACACACACCCATAATGTGCAGAAGCCCTCCGCATAATGTGAACATGCAGCAGAGCAATGAGAGGAAAAGAAATCAAAGGAAATGCTTCGTGTGTGTCAAAAAGCACTAGTTTGCTTCTGCACATGAAAGAAAACTTTTAATCTGAGGCTACGAACAGCTTCACTATAATGCACCACCGTACATTCACTGCAGATTTTATATACAGAGATTATTAAACTAATAATTACATGCAAAAAAATCTTTACAGTTCTGTGATGATAAATTATATTTATCATCATGTTTTATTGTATTTTTTGTCCATCAGGCATCTTTACAACATGAAATCATTTGTCATGATGAGCCCTGCCCTGCATCGCATGCGGATCACACAATCAGGCTCATCTGCTTCACCTGCTCATCAGCCTACATAATCTCTCATCTACCTTCTCAGTGAAAGTCTTGTACTCATTCCTGTCTTGTTATAGATCTTTGTTGCCGACCTCTGTTTGCCTGACCCCTGCCGGACTCTCCTGACCTCTCTTCCTGGATTGACCCTTTTCTGAACTGACCTCTGCCTTCTGTCTTGCCCCTCCGCCTGGATCTGGCTGCAGCTCCTGCCATCAGGTTTCCTTGCTTCCTGCCTTCCCTCCAACCACGTCCAATAAACTGTTAAAACTTATCGCTGTGTGGGCTGAATTCCCGGATCTTCCTGTACTATCATTACAATCATTAGTATGGATTGTGCTTCTATTCAGGGAGCAACACAGCTGTGTT
Organism: Pseudomugil gertrudae; assembly: GCA_037177535.1. Taxonomy (NCBI): domain Eukaryota; kingdom Metazoa; phylum Chordata; class Actinopteri; order Atheriniformes; family Pseudomugilidae; genus Pseudomugil; species Pseudomugil gertrudae. The sequence continues at coordinate 11,548,820 of JBAMHV010000018.1, forward strand.
TAAATGTAATATTCAACCTAATATGCAACCTAAAGCTATTTCCATATAGCCAGAATCATTACATATTTACTGAATATGGGGGGTGGAATGACCTGCCATAAGCTCATAACCAAACCGAACACGTGGGATTAGCTTGGACATGCTGTACCTGTTAAACTGACCAACACAACCACACTGGTTGACCTTCAACACATTCCTGGTTACCTCCACCAAGGAGGCTGTGTTTTTGCCAGCGTTGGTTTGTTCGTCCGTCTGTTTGCAACATAAATCAAAAATTTATGGACAGATTTTGATCAAATTTTCGGGAAATGTCCGATCTGGGACAAGGAACAGCTGATTAAAATTTGGAGGTGATCCGGAACACCATCTGGATGCAGGAATGTTTTTAATGATTCTTTATCATTGCAAGATCGGGCTGTTTTCAGCTTATGTGTATATAACGGCGTGAAAAATGCTGATTGCTAAGGGTACGTTTATATTGTCAAGGAATTAATTGAAAAGGATAAATCAAAGGTAGGACTTATATTTTGGGGTGTAAGTCACAATAAGCTGGGAGGACTGTGTGGCGGTGTGTGCTCTGAGTGCAGCAAAAAGTGACCAGACTAGTGACAAGCATATATGTGTGTGGATCTTCCACTTGCTCCTCACGTTCCTGACAGTAAAATAAAAGATTTAAAAATATACAATATGTGTTTTTTTCCCTTTTTGTGGGAAAGAACATCATCCAGCCCGGCGAATATCAACAGGAGGATATCGCAGGGGAGCTTTGGAGGATGATATCCACACATTTTGCTGAGTTACTTATAAATAATTATTCTAACTGGTAATAATAACTAACCCGGCTCCCCTGCATGAGATACTGGTATGGTACCTAAGTGGAAAATAATTAACCGCACATTATTAATAAATTACTAAGAGAAATAGTAATACTGAAGTGTTTATGGGGGAAGCATTTTCTCTGCCTACATAAATGCTTGTATCATAAATGTAAAAGCTTTGGCTCAATGCATAACGGGAACAACAATATACTCACTGATCTGGGGAGGAAATCCTCATCTGTCAGCCCCCACTGGTTTTTGTGGTACTGGTAATAGGCCACATTGTTCCTCATAACTTCATCATTGGGGTCGAACAGCATGTAGCTGGCTGCACATGGCACTGCGTTCTTCAGGTCATTCACTAAAAGCAGGAAAAGTTTAATCCAGCATCTTTTTTCCTGATCAAACACAAAGCCTGGAACTGCAGTTACTCACATTTATAATAGGCAAACTGCAGGTAATGGTACATGGTGGCCACAAACTTCTCAACAACAAACCCTCCAACAACAGGCGTCAGGTCACTTTCACATCTCACCTTCCTCTCGAGGACTTCTATGTAATGATCTGGAGATAAAAATGACAACAGGAAACTTCGTTTGGACTCTGACAAGTTTGGAGAAATAGCCTTTTAAAAATGTACATCTTACAAGATAGAGAAGATAGCGGCGTAGTCAGGAAGGGTGAAACAGAAATGAACTGACCAGCTATTGAGGGATAGAAGTCTTTGAAGTCTTTGACGTCCCTCGGACCCTCAGATGCAGCCAGACACTCATCATAGACCTTGAAGAAATCCCTTAATGCCAGCTCCATGTCTGACACCGAGGTGCGGAAGTTATCGCCATTATATGCCCTCACTGCACGCACAAACAAGGTCTGGAACACAACATGATGAAAACACAACTGTAACTGAAGGTTAGTGAATGCAATAAAATCGAATATTTATGACAAAGTAGGAGGAAAAATGCAGAATGAGTTTAACGCTGTGTGAAGCCGCCTTCCTTTGACTAGCCAAGCATAGACTGCTACTATTTTATCTCAGAGGCAATAACAACATGGGTTTGTGTGTGTGTTTATGGGTATTTGCAGGCTTGAGTCTGACATACCCATAACTGCTCCCACACATCCAAAAACATCCTAAAGAGCCTGACTGGCCAGTAAAGTCCAGTAAGGTGTAAATGTAAAGTCAAAACCCTGCATTTGTTTGGTCATAAACCATCTTTGTGTTGTGGCTAAGACAACCCACGGCCACCAAGGAATACCTGAGGGGTCAGCAGCAATCCTTCCTCACTCGCTGCTTATGTATCCCCCTTATGAGTGGGTTTTATTGGGATGAAATAACCAGTGTTTCTCACTTCATCTGTGAACTACTCAAGTTATTACGCTCATATTTTATTTAAATGAGACTTTAATTACCTCAATGACTGCAAATGAAAATATTTAAACTTTCAACATTTTTTCACAAGCTTGAAGCATTGGTTTCTGCTTTTACGTCTTCAGATATTTCGTTTCTTTAGCATTACAGTTGAACCACTTCAGCATGAAGGCATTCACCCTGCTGTTGTGCAAGAACAGCAAAGTTCTAGTGCTCTGTAATGTTTCTTAAACAGAATAACCGTCAGGGTGTTAAAGATTGTGTTAAACAATAACAAACACACATTTCTACAGAAACAGATGCATAGCCGATTCTATAAAATGTTATTCCAAAGTTACTAATCAGAAGAAACGTTGAAATAAGAGTGAAATAACACAAACACAGAATTATGGGACTAACTGGGATTTTTCTGGTTGCTGTCTTTACAATCCACATCAAACTTTCCTCTTACCGCCACATCAAATAAGCATCTGGTCAATTTTATGCTTAAACCAACTATTGAGAGAGGGATGTTTCGTATTATTGACTGTTTATGTTATATATGAGGAGCTAATTCCAACCACTCATCCACCAATAATTGTGTCTAATTGATTTTTAATGGATTTTTTTTCATCAAAATCTTCTAATTCTATGGAACAAGCTCTTTTGCATTGATCACAGCAACATTATAAACTGCCTATATTTAGGGGTACCAACAAAGATGTCCTGGTCTGTGTGTGCACCTCATATGATTTGGTTTCCAGGTCTTTAAGGTGTTCTTCTGCTCCAGGAAGACTCTTGTAATAAGCCATGTTCCTCTGCATCATCTCATCATGTGGGTGCTTCAGCAGGAAGGTGTGAGCTGCAGACACTGCCTTGGCCAGATTGTTTGACTGTGACATACAACATGAAAACACATTTCACACATAGTGGAAGATGAGTAATAAAACCCGTATAGCTATTAATTTAGTTTGAGTATATTTAATAGTTAACATCCCAAATATTACATTGTTATACCTCTTAGACGTGTATAGAAGACATCAAGTAAAGTTTTTATTTGTGTTTTAAACCCCCAAACTGAGAATAACACAGGCGACCCAATGCGTGCATCCGGGACGCTGATGACGTCATGACGTCAGCGTAAAAAGAAATACAGTAAAATAGGTAAAAGTGACCTTATATGGATAACCATCATTAGTCAACAGTGTTAATCATATAAGTCACGGTTATAATCGTGCAAAGTCTAGCTTACCGTTTGTTTTAGTTTGTTTTTGTGCACTTTTATAAAAAAATTCTCGTACCTCGCTGTAAAGCTCTTAATGTTTATATATGAAGCCTTTTTAATTGTCCTGTATATGAAATGTGAAGTACGAAGTTTGCCTTACCTTGAAGTAAGCATACTGGAGGTATTTGTAAGGCTCTCTCCGCTCAAATTCGTCTATGGTGTCCCGGCTGGGCATGGTCTGTCTGAAAGCAGGAAGCCCCTGCTTGCAGCGCTTCAAACACTGCGCCCTTTTCATCACGTTCCCAAACGCCCGCAGTTCTGGAAAGTCCGCAAACTTCTGCTCGTCATCCAGCCTGACGGAGCTGCAGTTCAGGTTGCAAAAGGCCTCGCTGTCCCGCAGCAGCCGGTAGAGTCGCAGAGACACCTCCATGTAGTCCACCGTCTCCTGCCACTTCTCCCCGGTGTACTGGTCCAGCGCGTACTTGTAAGCGGACTCTAGAGGCATCAGTTCGTGCCTTGGGAAGCTCCTGAAGCTGTATTTTTCATACTGAGAGTTCACAGCGGAGAGGAAGAAGGCGATCAACGATAAAGAGAAGAGGTGAGAAGACGTGGAGGGTGCCATTTTTCTAAATAAAAGTTTGGTTGGGATGGGATGATGTCTGTGTGCGTGGGTCTCCGGGACCGCCTCAAGTTCCACCACGTATCCGGACAAAGCCTTCCCTCCTTCGGGCACAGAGTGGCTCAGGATAGTGGGGGCAGATGGAGCTGCTCCTCCCACCAGCCTCAATAAGGACAAGTCCGCTTTCTGGTTTAGTTTTTAATCATAAATCTAACATTTAACTAAAAGTTTGGCCCTTTTGCATCTTAGTTCAGTTACAATTCAACTGATAACTTTCAATCACGGAGCAAAGCAGTTCTGCCTATTTAACTGGGTCACATGCCCAGTAAAATGCTTGTTTCAACATGATTCCTCCCAGTTACTACCAATTAAGCCCCCGGTGAGAGTGTCCCTCCCACTCCCACTGCCACGTAGGAGCATTCCTGCTCCATAAGACCAAACACAGAAGCAGTGGAACCCCTGCAGGCATGAATCAGATAAATATGTGCCTGCCTTTTTAATAGTTACTATTTCACTTTAATTAAGAGGCGTTGCCATGTATCTGCATTTAGATAAGTGGGGAAGGAGGGAATATGTCTCCTCTTGTTGAGACCCCCACGTTACCACGTTGACACATCTTGGAGGCTGCACTGCGCAGGAGCAATACGTGGTGCCCCAAACTCTCCCATTCAAAAGCAAAGTGCGTCAAGTTTGCCACAGCAAACAAGAAAGACAGGAAATAGCGAGTAGAATTTCAAATTAAAAGCAAAATTGGCTACTTAAACATAAATGTTTGCATGTTTGTGAGGAATACGCATACCGGGTTTAATGTTTTAACCAAATGTTTAGTAGTTTATTAGCCAAAATGATCTTTTAGTTATGTTTTTAGGCTTTTCTTTTACAATTTGAACCGGATGTGATTTAGTTTTAAGCTGACTTAACCAAACCGAGGCTGGGACCAGGGGCAGGACTTCTTCCCAAGTAAAGGAAACCGACGTACCGGGGTAGCAGGGAGTACACACACACACACACACACACTTTTCTGCTACAGCTTTCTCCATCGTTGCAAAGTTTGTCTGTGGTGAAAATGATCAAGTGTGTGCAAGGGGTCTTGTCTCTGTCGGTTCTGGTGGCTTTCGCCGCCTGCAACGCTCCTCCGGTACCGTTAGACGACATCCTCATTGAGAAAACGTTCGAGCCAGAACAGTGCGCGCGCGCAGTCAAAGTCGGTGATTATGTCAGGTATCACTACATTGGCATGTTCCCGGACGGCAAAAAGTTCGACTCGAGGTGAGTATCGCGTATCGGGATTGCTTTTTTTTCACAGGGGAAAAAAATCCTGCAGAGCAGCCTGGCGAGCTGCGTGCGCGATGCGTAAAAGTGCGCGTCGTAGCTCGTCCTTGTGAGCCACGCAGGCAGAGTGATGTTTGATCATCTAGGAACTCCAACTTCTACTTAAACCTCTATCTGTGTAAAATGGATAACACAGGATTACAGTCTGAAAAGATCCACATATCTGCTGTTAAATGTACACATACTGTTATGATGAGATACCTGGACTGTCTCTGTAGGATCCCCAAACTCCACTTTGGAAACCTCAACAAAAACAAGTGACCAGATGCTCAATGACCCAAAAGACCCAGACGTAGGATACTGCAGTTTTTGTAAATAGTTGCATATTAGAGCAGAAATCTAGAGAGAACCAATGTGGGCTGAATGATAAGCTGGTTATGTGGTTTGATTACTGTAACAGTGTCTTTACAGGTCTTCCTAATAAATCTGTTAGACACCTGCAGCTGATCCAGAACTCTGCTGCTAGAGTTCTCACCAAGACCAAAAAAGTGGACCATATCAGTCCA
>JBAMHV010000018.1:11574153-11584589 GCA_037177535.1 Pseudomugil gertrudae
GTTAAAAGTTACATCAAACATATTGAAGAGCAGTTAATTTGTAGTCAATAAACAGTCACACCTCTGATCTGGAAAAGAAGAAAAGATAATGACAGATTAAATGCACACAGACATTTCTTACAATGGATATCATATAAATCAGTTAGGTAAAATCAAATACAGTAGTTTTTTTAATGCCAGCTTATATTTTTATGCAGTATTGATTAGTACACAATAAATTCAACAGCTTTTATATTTTAAGTATTCTGTGTGACATCCAATGAAAGGCTCTTGTACAAATAGGATTGTAAGGAAGAGGACATTTAATTTATTACATTTATATAGTTGTATATCTGCAGGAGGTCGATACATTTATATTAATTTAGACTTACATAGGTTATATGCATGGATACTTTTATACTTGTATGCATGTACTCTATGTGCAACAATTATACTGTAAAGAAAAATGATTGAATGCTTGGGTGACTTGTAAGATGTTGAACAGATCGTTTGTGTAACCGTTTCCTCTTTCGTGGGAGCAGTTACTGAGATAGGAAAGGGTTTCAACTGCTTTGTGGAATTCTGATAAGTGTGTGTGTGTGTGTGTCTTATAAAAGTTGTAATCAGAGCAGCTGTGGCAGGCAGATAAGAAAATCAATGGGATCCAACTGGACATTGTGTTGTTAACTATTATGAAAATATATAAATGTGTGTATTTTTGCAGAGCAACTGTATTAAAAAATATCAGGATCGTGGAGAGTCGGACAAAGAAGAAAAGAGATCAGCAAACCAACTAAGTATGTTAAAAAGACAGCTTTATTTCACACATCACTCAGCACAAAGCAAAAACTAATCACTAAAGCTATGCACATCCGAGTATATTTCTTTAACAATCAGATCAGCTTCTTACCGTAGCACGAAGAGATTGGAGAGCCAACAATCTTAGTAAAAAGTGTGCATAACCAGCTGGGCGTTCGTCATGCAACGCACAGCAGACTATAATCTAGGTGTTTCTCACACTGTCTTAAATAGTCAGCCCGTGTGTACACGTGGGGAGCCAGGTGACCAGCCTGGGCACCCATACACACACACAAAGCTACCTAACCAAAACGTCTGTTTGTTAAATCATCAGAAGACTCTGGGAAGCGGCCTCGGTGAACAGCAGAAGAGACATAATAACAGCAAGTGTAGATGAAACTGAAAGACAGCACATACAGAAATCTTGCATTTCAGCAACCTGTGACTGATCTTCCTCACTGCAGCTCTCAGTTAATTTAGCTTGTTTGATTTTTACTCATGTGAGCTTGGTAAAAATCTCAACAATGCATTTAAAGAATAGTTAATGTACTTTATATGCAGGAGTGCATTGCTGTGTATATGTAAAACATAAGTGTGTCCACAGATGTAACAAACAGACTCCATGAAGAATAGCTACATTGGTCTGCTGCAAACTAATGGGGCTTCTTGGAGGTGAAGTCAATGGTGTAGAGGAAGAAGAGCAATGGAGAAAGGATGTATCCACTGCTGATGGTTCAGGTGTCAGAAGTGAAATGCCACAGGCTCACCTGCTGGCTTCAGTAAGGAAGCTGAGGATCCACTTAAGAGCATCTTTAAGTTATCTATAAGTTCATTATCTGTGTGACCACTTCTCTTGTGCTGTATACACTTTAATAGACTCAAGTAGGATTTTTCTCACATTTTCATCTTACACACACACACACACACACACACACACACTCACACACTTTAAACTTCTCATTCAGGACAATTATTTCCACCACACCATGTTGTCTTTTTTTCCCCCTGGGAACGTGATATTTGTGCTTATGCTAAATAACAGACCAGAGATCTACATAAGTAGTTGCTTAAGTTTGCTGCTTCAAGTTTCCCTGTGAGTGTGTTACTGTGTTGAGCAGTAATAAAACTCCAGTTTGACTGGCCTAGCTCTCTCCATTAACCTATACACACTCACTCTACTCTTCCTCATTTAGCAACACGCATTTAACAATGGAGTGTGTTACTTTGTGTCAGGACGTGTATAAAAGTGTTGTGTGTATTTGCATATAGAAATGCTTCATCACACACTTTGGCTGAGTGGCCAGTGTTGTTGTAGATGAAAACATCTCTTCCTAAAACAGACTTCATCAAAGCCATGACTGGCAGCAGAATATGTTAATCACAAGTCAGGGTTATGAACATTGTTTTTGGAGAAAAAGCTCCCACTCCCAGTTGTTCTTAAGGAGATTTTAAAATCAGCCCTATTTGGCCAGACAGATGATACCCAAAGTCCTATTAATAACCCAATCACAGGTTGAGCTAAAGTCCAGACACCTGCCCCATGCCCGCCCATCATCTGACTTAGCAAAGTATTATTTAAAGATTGCAGCTGTTGTTGACTTGTCTGTAACTTAGAGGACACAATGACCTTCACTAATAATTCAGAACACTTACAGGCTCACAATCAAGACTGGCCGAACCTAAATGATGTAAATGGCACATATTCAGATAGCTCTGAAGCAAAGCCTTAAATAAAAAGGCCCTTTTAAAAATAGTTTTAACTCGTTTCGGTTATTTTAAACTGATTTACAACAGAGTTATAGTGAATCATGTTCTACACAGTTTGTGAGCATTTGATTGTAGTTATGACTCATTTTTAATCTGCAATTTGTGCGCATTTGTCCCCCCCCCCCCACCCATTTACGTTGTGAGAAATTAAAGTGGCACTTTGGTTTTTAGTCAGCTCTGGGAAGCACTCTGACATGCACTGGACAAACCTGATCTGCTCATAACGCATGCACTTCTCTAAACCAGTTTGTCTAACAATCCCCTGCATAAGTGAATGACATCAAACTGTGGATTTAACACCCAACTTTCCGTCTGCAGAGCTGAATTACTGATTCCCACATTGAGCAACAGAAGCATATTTTTGTCATTAAAAACAATGTAATTAGGAGAAATCACTTGATTATTTTGGGGCTTAAAAATGCTCATGGTATGAGCAAATGCTGTATTTAAGTAGTATAATTAAATGTGCCTGTTTATAAACTTTGTTTGAGATGCAGGAAACTTATTTTTGTTGAAAATTTTGTTCCAAAGCAACTAAAGGATTCCCTCAGCTCACATCTTAAATTAGTCTTCGTGTCTTTCTTTAATGTCAAATTATTTTCCCCTCTGTGCCTTTGCTCCTCGTTCCTGGCGAGCCAATGCAGAATGGCAAAATGGTGTGCTACACTGGAAAAAACAGGAATATTTTTACTTTATTCCAGTAATACGACTCCGGCAATAATGAACAACATGTGCAATAAATGAGAACAGACAATCTCACATTGCAAGGTTTTCCATGTCTGCTTTTATAGTGTACATATAGTGTAAAATGTAATTATTTTATTATTTTATCTGGATTGTTCAGACAGACCATGCGCTCTGCAGAGTTCAGGTCAGGCCTTTGTTGTTAGCTCTGAAAATCATCATTCCTTATTACAGCATTTCATGCATCTGTTCTGCTGTCTCTCCAACTGTAAACTGAACCCTAACTGTAACTGAGAGCGTCTCTGTTCGCAGTTCACAGAACATGCAGGTCCTCATAAGAAGACAGGTGATGTGCCATAATGTGATCACACCCCCACAGGAGTGCACACAGCCTGCAGAGGCCTATTTTCAGCATTCAGTGTTTTGCTCTCTCCAGAATCAAAACACACCAGCAAACACGCAACACTTTGTCCATATTAACTGGTAACGTTTGTTAATGTGGAACTTCAGTGCTTTGTATTTGCATATTTTCTGTAGAAACTTTATTCAGCCCTGTAGCATATGCTGCTGTATGGCTGCATGGATTTGCCTTGTGTTTGCAATTTAAATATCGAGTACATTGGATATTATTTATGACTTGTTAAATGATTATTATATTTAAATTAAACCGTCTTTTTCCTCATATTACAACCCAACAATTTCTATATAACGTACACACTTTTTTAAAAAAATAAAAAACAGATAAAAGACAGCTAGTATCTGGCAGATCACTTGATCTGTCTGCTACCTTCACATACCAGCAGAGGGCGCCACATGAACGACATGCTTAATAATTCCTTCATCTCTGCTTTTTAAAAGGAGCTTTGATACAACTACAGCAAAAACACATTAAATAATACTGCTGATGTTAAACGAGTGGACATTTTTCATCATTATTTTACCAATGTATCCAGTACACACCGATGCAAAGGATCACACGTATGTTTTTCTAAATGCAAAAGTTCATTTCCACAATCGACAATGCAGAAAATCCTGTTAAAACTACTGTTTGTTTTCTGTAAACAAGGTTTTTGCTTTTAAATGTGCATAATCATTAGAGGGTCTCCTTCATGCAAGTAGTCTACTTAAAACCAGACTGTGAGTTTGCAGCAGTGGTTAACAGCTGGAGAAACGCTGCTGCTCCTCAGTTTGTGCATTACTATTTATGTCCCATAAAGTGAAAGTAAACTTATTTGTTTGTGTGCAGTGTGCAAACATTTGCAAGATCGCTTCTCAAATCCTTCCACAATTGGCATAAAGAGTTATTTTCATTATCAGTGGCTGTGTAATCGGAGCCGCCCTCCTGTCGTAGCTTGGAGCCACACATTTTCATCCTTCTTCCGATTCTAGCGCTGCAAAGGAAGGAGTTACGGGCTTTTTTCCACCATTATAACCTGGTTTAATGGGAAATCCGTGACAAGAACCACAACAAGATGACAATGAAAGGTAAGGACGCGTGCAAAAAGAAGCAAAGCACAACTTTCGCCAAGTTAAAAAACATAACTGCTTCCAGGCGCGAGCCCACGAGAAGCGGTGTCAACAAAACAAGGCGTAGCAACGAGGAGCAGACACCGATGGAAAACTAGCTTCTCCGATGTGGTAAGTTATTTATCTTCACTTTGTAACGTTAACAAAAAAGCGCAGTTATGTTTTCGTCTTGTTATGGGTGAATTTATTGCCATAAAGTATTTCCCCATACATCTTTATAACAGTTTATGAGGTATTAAATAGTTTACGTTCAAACTTTATGACGAAGCTGTCACGAGCATGTATGTTATATGTGGTTAAATCTGTTAGAAAACAGTTGTATGATGCCTGATAACCACACGATAAAGCAGCATTGTGAGAGTAAGTGTCTGAATATGTGTTAAAAAGCTATAAAATATACACTAACTTCATCACTGTTCCAGCTACGGGTGTGACTTACTAAACGAGCTAATAGCTAACGGATCACTCACATCCATCCGTTTAGGAGATATTAATCTATGTATTTTGGCGGCATTACTTCTTGATTAAGACTCTAATGTTATTCATCTTACATTCACTTACCTTTCTAAGCACAATATGAATTTGCGCTAGCTAGAACGGTTATAACACCGCAGGACACGTATTTGCAACTCAATATAACTTTGTTAACCATAAAGTATGAGCTAATATCCTTTTTTTGCAGCTAAAATAATCCCTTACCTTAAATGCTTGCGGTTGTTTTACTTCCTGGCTTTGACTCAGTGGTGCCTTTTTGATTGTCTGCATTGATTTCACCTGTGTCTTGTTATCCATCAGTCTTATTTATACTCTGGTGTTTTGTGGTTTTTAGAGTCTCAGGTTTCTGTGTTATTCCTCAGGCTTATCAATACTCCATTCTTTTGTTTGTGTGTCCAGTTTGTGGTCTTTGCCTTGTTGGGGATTTGAGTTGTTTTCTTTATTGCTTAAACCTTACCTTTTTATTTTAATTTCCTTATTCATCTCCTGCATGAGTTTATTGTAAATAGCATAAAGTCTAAGTTGAACCTACTTTTTTTTTTAACAAATTGTTAGCATAATGTTTTTTTTAAAAACAGACAAAAATATGGGTTCTGCAGACATGACATATTTGGATGTCTTCAAGAAGGTGAGCTAGTTTCTTCTGATAGTATCAGATTCCTGATTATGACTGGAGCTGCAATCCAGACTGAACCAGGAGTTTTACTCTCCTCTGCAGAGCAGTGCTTTAAAGCACTTTTGCTGCTCAGCATCCTGACGATGGTGTAACAAATCCTTGTCTTTTTCACCAGTTTTAATTCCTTAAAAGCCAGTTTAACAGCTCATTTGGTAGTACTGTCATCTGCTGGTTGTTTGTTGTTACAGCAGTCATATCATACCTTACATGCAGGATATGGAAACACAATGGTTTGTGTGCAAATTTGCTTGATATTATCTGTTGTAAAATCTTGAAACTGCTGGTGTTGGTGGCCGCCCTTTTTAGAGGCAGTGCTGTTAGTCTCTTACATGTGATGGTCCTGAACATTGCTTCCGATCTCTCAAAGCATTTCCCATATATCCCTAGCAGTTTTTAGTGATTACTCAATGAGGCAGTTGCATAATGTGAGAGAAAAGATATTTGACTTTGCTCACGTGATATTCAAAAAAACGATACAGGTTTCAATTGGGTACATTTGCACATTGCCCTCTTTTGCTTGGCACAAGTGTCTGTGTTCCTGTGTCAGATGTGCTATCACTATTCCTGTCTTAGTGTGTTGAAGAATAACTTAAGGTAGGGAGCCTAGGAGCCGTTTGGTCCCTTAGCTGAGAGGTAAACTGTCTTCAGAGGCCCTGTGAGTACCACACACTGCTGTTTCCTGCTTTCTGCTGCACTTTTCCTCAAATAGAAACAGAAGTTCTTTCCTCTGTCCTTACTTCTGTTTGTTTCTGTGCAGGAGCGTTGCTATCAAAATGCAAAGACCGTACCGAGCTGGATGAAACGTACAGCACTCATTTATCCCATATCCCAAGTGAGAACATTTCCTTCCAAAGAAAAGGCAATTGCCAAGCCGGCCTGTGACATGTACTCAGAAGGTGAGCATGTCAATTAATTTATTTAACAGAAACAAAGTCATACAGTCTGATGCATCTTAAAGCTCATGAAAATGTATAAAAACTTGAGGTGAAGATATACCTTTTTTATTTATTTATATATATATATGTATATATAAAGGGGTCCACCTTGTCTCTTCTGAAGTTGCCCATGCCTCATCTGAGGACTCGTCCACAAACTGAACATTAGTGACATAATTTGTCATCTGAATTGGCTTTAGTGCATTATTTTTATTCCAGAAATACCCATATTTGTATCTGCAAAAAGGAAGACGGAACTGTTTAATGTGAGGAAGATTAGCTGAAAACAGCAATGAGGCATTTTGAGAATGACACATGCTTGCAAACTGGCCAAAACCTACTGGTTTTAAAGTCTTGGATTTCCCTCATCCCTAATGTTCTCAACATAACAAGCTCTCTTTGCCTTAAATGCCCTGAGTAATTACTGGTTCAGATGAAGAAAAATGGTCTGTCTTCCCAGCTTCAACAAAGATTTTTGAATGTCGTCGTGATCAATGTGATTCGATTTATCTCTGTGGAAGATGCTCTCTGAAAATCCCAGAAGAGGATATTATTGGCCATGTTGCCGACTTAAAACACAAGAAGTTGCGTCGAGTGGTGAGTAAACATGGCGTTTAAATGATTATGCTCAGGACCACCTTCTGAACAGCAGAAAATCCACAATCATTTACAAAACACTTCTATTCTGTTGGTGGCATGGTGAGCCGGTTTAGGATCTTCAAAAATCACAATTGTTTTTTTTTATGTGGTTAGGTGGCAGAGCTAGTGGGTGTCTCTTTTAGATAAACAGTTGGGGTGTTTTTGGCAGAGTTGGATGAACCAACACTTTAGTGGAGATTGCAGAGAATAAATACTCCAATGTCAACATGTTCTCTGTAACATTCTGCTTGTGTGGAGTTCTCCTCTCTGACCCACAGTCCAAAGCAAGTGTGTGTGTGTGTTTAGGTTATTTTAACTTTTTTATTCTTTTAAATGTTTCCTTCAACACTAACATGACTGAATAAATCCAGTTTACTAATGCGTTTCTAATCTACTTCAGGTTGTTAATCTCAGTGAAAATGCGTACAAGACAATTTCGAAACAGAGTTTTCACTCAGGTAAGGGCTAACTTGCACAAAAAGGTTTGTCTGGTTTTTATTTTCTGTACCCCCCCATTTTCTTATTTTAGTTTTTGTTTTGTTTTCTTCACAGCCTTTGGCACACTGAAGGCACTTAATCTTCACCGCAACAGTGTGAATAAGCGACTTTCACCTTTAAAACCGTGTGAAAGACGCGTACCCCCAGCAGCCGCGGCACATTGTGTTCAACATGTCGGCTCTGCAATGGACAACTTAAAGGTCAGTCTTAATGCGTCGGACCTGTGTATGGTTTTTTTTTAAGCCCTGTTCTCGTTCATTGACGGGAGAGGCAAAAAATCTTAAGAATGTGAAGCGAGAAGAACATTAATTAACACAGATAAAACTAAACAAACTCTTATCGTGCTCTTACACAAAATTACTTATTTAAATGGTCCCACACAGCCTTGTTAAATGTGTCTCCTGCAGTATAACAGATGAAAAATGATTTAATTTATGTTTTTAAAGGATGTGGATACGGCCAGTCTAGCAGATGTGAAAGTTGTACACAAGCCAATAACCAAGATGGTCAAACTCCCTCCAAATGAAGCTCAAGCCAAGACTCAGTATGATGGCGGTTTTCATGCTCAACAGTTTAACAGTCGGCAAAAGCACACCTTCAAAATGTCCCAGAATGAGTTGAAAAATATCCGCTTGCTACCTTATTCCAGAGGAAATGGCTCCAAGGATGTTCAACCAAACACAATCTGTAAACAAGCTGCTGCTTTTCCTAGAATAAAAAGATCCTTCAGTGTGCCAACTACATCTAAATGTACAAAAACTCCATCCACAATGACACGACCCACCTCAAGTGCAACCTTGTCGCGAGCGGCCTCACTCTCTATTGTACCTGTGTTCAAACCACTGGAAAGAGGAGGTGGAACTTCATCCTACACAAAATCTGCTTCATTTAATGCTGCGAGAACCACAGAGGTGCACAAAGCTACTGGGAGAAGTGGCCCCATGTCCAGACTTAAAAATGCTCCCAGATGCACTGAGACTGCAGCAAATTTCTCAAACGCCTTTAAAACTAAGGTTGCATCTGTGACTACTCCTGAAGAGCCCAAACTTGGCTCTGAAATGACTGCTGCTTCTAAAACCGCACAAGAAAAGGGTTTTACAAGGCCAAAGGCCACTATTGTGCCACATTGTAAGGGAAACCCACAGGTGGCTCCTCACCTGAAAACCACCTTATCTACAGCATCAGAGTACAAAGGGCATCCTCGCATACCTGCAACTACAAAGCCAAATGGAAACAACCCTAAAGTTGGCAAGTATTTTAATTTTTATTTATTATGTTTATTATGTTAAAATTTTTATGAAAAATGATGAGAGAATTTTTTTTGTCACTTTCCAGGCTTAAATCAGCTCATTATTGTTTCATGGGAAGGAAAGAAGCAAGTCTACTGTCAGCTGTGTTCAGTCAGGTTAAAACGCTCAGATCACCCCTTAAGTACTGACCACCAGTACAACTATGTGGTACGTAGCTTTTATGTCTTGTTGAAAATGTAAATGTACTAATTTTGTGATTGTACTATGACAGATCTCTTATTTAATAAAAAAAAAAAAAAGTTCTAGCTTGCCCTTAATGTTTAGTTTAACTTTGTCAGAAATGCCATGTCTAACACCTGGTTTGAGTTGAGACTGAGCCCATTGTGGGATATGCTGTTTGCTCTTATGTCCTGTTAGAAAATGAAGTACCCTGGATGGACCGTGCCGGAAAGTTTGCTGAACAGCATCGTAACTCATCTGGCTGAGGTTGAGAAAAGTTTGGGATCTCAGAGTGCCCAGGTGACACACCCCAATCTGAACTTGCATCTATGGTTGATTTTCACACACGTTACAAAGTGCATAATGTTTGTGCCTAACTTTTTTTTTATTTTTTATAATTACTTAATTCCTGATTTTTACTAAAACTAAATAATATAACAAGACCAACAAGTCACACGAACAAATTAACTAGTGTGGAGCATTGGTTATGTATAAATGACTTTCAGGGATTAAAAAAAATCTTATTACTAAAGCTGGGTATTCACACAGATTTGTGGGATTCTAAGATGTTATCCATTACAATCGGCTCTTAGCAAGTCGGTGATATTCCTCACTCTGTGACAAGCAGGATGCAGAGCTAACTTCCACACAAAGAATCTCCTCCTCATCTGACTTCAGTCATCTCAATCATCCACACTGCCCAAATTCACACAGTCTGTCACCTGACAACATCAAGGAGGCCTATGTATCAACACACCCCCTCTCTCTCTCTGAGATCTGACCACAGCCATCCTGCTGGTGTACAAAAAACACTTGTGAGCAGACAACCACCAGTTACTCACAGTGAGAAGATGGCCTGCAAGCCTGTTTCGTTGGATCTGTAAGGGGAGTCTCGTTGGATCTGTAAGGGGAGTCTCGTTGGATCTGTAAGGGGAGTCTCGTTGGATCTGTAAGGGGAGTCTCGTTGGA
>JBAMHV010000018.1:11605493-11643863 GCA_037177535.1 Pseudomugil gertrudae
GACCAGTAATGAAAGACGGGAAACAAATGTGCTGCCTTAAATTCAGGAAGTAGTGGAGCTGTGCACAGAGCCCATTACCTGTCAGACTAGTTTGACTTGAACATACTTTATGATGCTTTAATTATGTGTTTGTTTTCTGCAGAGACCATAAAATAGTTAGCTTTGTTAAATGATTTACTTTTTTAAATACTGTAACATAAGCTTAATAAAAACAAATCGCTGTTGTCTGCACAAACGGGGTTAACTGATTTGGAAAACAGGACGTATTTGGCACGTCCTCTCGGGAAAGTCTTTGATTTGTCATTTTTCATGCTTTATTAATTATTTATACGCCCAAGCAGCCGTAGTTAAACACGTGAGTTCACAGGTGATGGGAATCAAGCCACTTGTACATCAACCTCCACCCTGCTTAATGCACATACTGGAACAAGACTCGGAAAGAATGCTTCCTACTGTTGCCAGCAATGTTTTAGCAACTTTTAGACCCCTTTCCAGAACCTTCCAACACTTTTTTTTGCAGAGAACCACTTGGAGAGGAATGTAGCAACCTTTTTATCCTTGAACTTTTCATCTTGTGTGACTGCAGATCGACGTGGACCTTCATCACTGCATAGTGATTGATAATATAGGCTAAAATGTGCTTGTTGCCTATTAAACCAGTCTGCTCAATGTGAGAGAATGAAAGAGATCCACATGAAAGCTGACAGATAAGACGTTTATTCAGTATTAATAGCAATTCTCTCAGTTTTAATGACTAATGTGTCATATTTAATAAATACAGTTTCTGGTGCATCTTTTTATGGTTAAAAACAGTTGGCTGGAAACCTTGTTGTGTATATTCTGTTTGTCTTCTGCCCCCTAGTGGACACCTTCTACACTACAATAATTCTGACAAATCCTATGGTAAACAGCTCATACATGCTTGCATACATACAAAAAAGGAACCTGCTACATAATAAAGTGAAAAAACTTAACTACTTAATACTTTTTTAATCAAAATAAGTATGACTTATTTCAGAGGGTGATGGCTGCTGGCTGGAACGATTTCTGATACCTTTCTGTCTTGCATTGATCTTGAAGCATCACATGGGACACAGTGGGCGATAGTGGTGTGATAATAATGGACTGTTTGCATCCTTTATACTGTAGAGGACTTGCAGAAGATATGCAACATCTTGGTTCAGACAATGCATGAAGAAGCTGTTTCTTCTTGTAAATGGTCTCCATGTTGCATTACCATTTCAGCCTGTTGTCTGGCTGAACTCTGAGGAACTTGTATTCCTCCATTACCTCCTGCTCTTCTCTTTGTTTGTCCTTGTTCATTTTGTAGTCAACAATTGTTCCTTTTGTTTGTGTTAAAGATAAACTTATTATTTCTGCACCAGCTCACCGGACACTTCTTTTTACTTCCTGCCAATCACTGATACATCTCACACATCCCATAAATGCATCAGTGTTTCTGCAGATGACAGCACTCAGAGTTGTACTGGAAGTCTGAGTTGTACAGTGTGAAGACGAATGCCTTGTGGAGCACCAGTGATGACCGGCTCAGACACACAACCTTTCAGTCTCGTGTTTGTTAGGTTGTAAATCCAGATTGTTGTGGAGGTATCCGCCTGGAGCTTCTGACAGAGCAGCTGAATTGTATTTAAAGCATTTGAGAAATCTAAGAACATGATCCCTCAAAGTGCTGCCTGATTTCTCCAGATGAGAGTGGGCACTCTGAAGCAGGTAGATGGCAACAATGGGCTCCAACCCCAAGTCTGTTATGTGCACGTTAAAATGCCTTCACTGAACCAACAACGGTACTGGCGACCTGTCCAGGGTGTACCCCTCCTCTCGCCCAATGACAGCTGGGATTGGCTCCAGTCCCCCTGCGACCCCGTTAGAGAATAAGTGGTAGAAAATGGATGGATGGATGAACCAACAACAGTCTCACAAGAACTTTCATGGTGTGACGTGTTAAGGCAACTTTTGGTTCAGAGGGTTGGGGTTTTTTGGTACTTGCACAAGGAAGGATGTTTTCCACAGAACAAGAACTATTTCTGGCTCAGACTGGTGTGGGAACATCCTACACAGTTCTGAGAAGCTCTTAAGACTCCTGGGGATAACCCCATCTGGACCTGCAACCTAGTTCCACTTACCTTTCATCACCTGACTGCAGGAGGCAGATGGACTAGAGGTGGAAACAGAAGAGTTTGCTGCAGGCTCTGGTGATGGAGATGATGTAGAAATGACCACCTGGATAGAAACTTTGCAAAATTACCCTTAATTTCTCTATTAGAACTTCTAACTCAAATACAATGAGAAATACAATACAAAAAGAAATAAAGCTGCAATGACCTGACAAAGGTCTATAATCACTGAGTGCTTCTAGTTTTGCAGTTACAGGTGAACCGAATGATTGCTAAGCTTTGTTCCCCGCTCTCTGTGTGCTCTCTCTGTTTCAGATAAAGAATCAGGGGAGCGTCTCTCCCGACTCGTGGAGGAGGCCTGCATGCTGCTAGCAGACTACAGCGGTCGCTTGGCGGCAGAGATCGACGACAGGAGGCAGCTCACACGGACGCTAACTGTCTTCTTGCAAAGCCAGAAGGATGGCTTGGTCCAGAACGAGCAGAAACTTGAAGTGCGTGGATAACTTTTTTTTTTTCCCTTTCAGCTAGAACCTTTTTCGCTGTTTTATGCTTGTCTGCTTCGTCTTTGTGTGACAGTTCTGGGTTGTGTAACTGAAAACACACACTTCTTGCTTGTGTTTGGAAGAAACCGTTCATGCTTGTCAGCATGTTACATGCAAACCGTTTTTCAGTCCTAATGTTAGAAACTAATTAGACATCAGATCAGTTATAGACTTAGAATTCATGCTCTAATGCTCATAAAATTAATACATTTATTTCTGTAGCTTATTTTGTTTTTAGTGTCATAAGGTAAGCACTGGCCAAAATGGGAATTTTTCCACATTTAAACATGAGGACAGATGAAATCATCCAGTAGCAGTGCTTCTTTTATGTGGTTACATTAACTTTGCAGCCTTTTATCCACAGGAATCCAAAAGGACAAAGTATTTTTTTAGTTTGTGTTTCATCTGTAATAAAAAAAAAGAATAAAAAAAATCATTTTGTGAGTGCTTTTTATTTTTCTCTGTTTGAAACTCTAATATATATACTAATTTGACAAATTTCTTGCTTCTAAACTTGGAATAAAAACCCCGTTTCAGGATTTATGATGTTATAAAAGTGAAATACCAGCAAATTATGCTCAGCCAAGTGGACGATCTGGTGTGATTAGAGCTATGTGTGTGCTGCATATTATCATTTCACCAAAACAATGGTGGTCAAAGCAGCACAACGGACCAAGTTGCCACAGGGAGTGTGTGGTTTTTATTTATTAATTTAACAACAAAAAGACATCCATGACTTGAGCTTGACGTGCTGATCTGCATCCATTGGTTGCTTATCAGCACACAAAGCTAAACCAGAGCAGAGTTAAACATCTGAAGGAGGCCTCGTGCAACTAATGCAGTTCAAAAGCTCCACTTTTGACCTTTAAAAGGCGTCATTTTAATCATTTTTTAAGTGTTTAGAGGCATTTAAATGCTTTTGACTTGTATAGGTTTAAGTAACATGTGTTCAGTAAAAACTCTACAAAGTTTATTAAAGGCTCATTAAAGCTTTAAAAGTATGAACAGCATCAGGTAGTTTTTGGATTTGTAATTTAGTTTTTTTTTTGTTTATTTTATGCAAATTCACTCATTCCTGGACTAATTCCATCCTAAATCATGCTGCAGGACATGTAATCTAATCTTTTCTGTTGTGCATTTTTTCAGGAGTACAAACGCAAACTAGCGAGGGTCACGCAGGTCCGAAAGGAGCTGCGATCGCGCCTGAACAATCTCCAGGGGGGATTCTACAACTCCTCCAACTGACTGAAGTCTTTCCTCCTTTCCACACATTCGCCCGCTACTAAAACACGCATCAGCTGTGATGCTACAGCAGTTTCTGCTTCCTGTGATTTCCGGGTCTCATTTTGTTTTCAGCGAGTTATTTATTTGTGTCTAACATGGAGAGAAGTGTCTATATATATGTACAAGCTCATCTTTTGATGTAGGAGTAAAACACTGTAAGATCATCACATCCACAATTCATGCTTTGGGCTCCTGCCATCTTAACTTTTAATTGGTTTGAAGTGGTATGGCTGGTGTGATATTTTTGTATTTATAGTGACTTCAGATAAATGCACCAGAGTATTCGTCCCTTTAGAGTAATCCTTCATAATAATTTGCAGTATTTTGCAATGTTTTTGTAATGTTTCTTCTAGTGTTTGTCATTACATTTGTTTAATTCTTGATTGGGGATTACTGCAGCAAAGAAAGATGTCGGCAGTGATTTTAAACAGTGTAATGAAGGGTATGCTTTGCAGGTGGAAATCTAAGCAGAAACAAACCATGTATGTTATTTTACAGAAAACCTCTCATTAGTGTACACATACAAGTGTGCTTGTAAATATGTTGGCTTATACCTGCTTTTATTCATACGTGTTTATGATTTGTATCTTTGTCAATAAGGATGTGAATTGGTTTACTTAGGAATATGACACCTGCAAAATACTGAAACATTGAGTGAGTGTGTCGTCTTGTTTACCTCATTGCTTCATAATTTTAAGTCTCTGTGGAGATGCCTCACATGGCTTGAAAAGTGCCCCAATTCCAAAGCCAGACAGTAGAAAAAAATTAAGTTGTTTGTTTTGTAAATATGAATCAGTGCTGAGCTTCTTGGAACCAAATAAACACCAAAAACTCCAAATTATTGTCGCCTCAATGTCTTTTGCATTGCCATATACGGCGTTGTCACCAGATGGCGCCAAAGAGCAGGTGCGTTATCGCTGTGGGTGCGTTCGTTTTAAGTACCATTACATCGTTTTTAGTGTGGCGGCTACATCGCTGTATCCGCTCCGCTCAACCGAGGGTCTAAATCAAAATAACACCGGAAGTATATCGTTTTTACTTGGTTGTATAAACAGATGCAGGTTATATTTTTTTCACTAATTACTGCCAACGTACATTAATTTGGGTCATTGAGAAAAAGCAGTTGCTGTCCTCTTGCTAATTACTGTGACTTTCCAATCGAATTAGCAGTGTCGTTCTCGCTACTTAAATAATAGCTAGCTAATAGCTTTCTGGCGCGATCGAAAGCTGGTGCAAAGCGCAAGAAGTGCCAAAAAATGAATATCGAAACACCATACGATGAAGAATCTAATTTTATCGATTGCAAGGTAAGACGTTGAACGGTACCACATGGCTTAAGTGTAACGAAACGAGGGCAGCATGGTTTTAGTAGCTAGCAAATTACGCCACAAACGACCAGGCCATACACGATGTAGCAAACCTTAACCCTTCTTGAACTTCATGTAATTATTTTTAATGTAATAATTTGGTAGGCTCGTGTTCATGCCTTTCGTTATCTGGATGATGATGCAGTAGACTGGTTAAACGTAATCCTGTGTACTAAAAGCGAGACGCTACGTGGCTAAAATACAGCTAATAGACCTTTTCAAGAGGCCTTGGCTTTTACATATTTATGACATCTTGTGTTTAAAATGCTTTTTGCATGCTTAATGTATAAATAATGGGCTGAAATTCAGAAAATAGACATTTCACTAATAGCAAAATAAGTATTCAAGTGCATGTTGTAAACATTTTCTTAGAAATAAATGAGAAGAGATGTTTTCTTGTTGTGTTTTTGTCATGATAAATAATTGTCCACTAATAATTAATACTTTTTTTCCCAAAGCTCTGTAATAAATCCATCAGGGGCGATACCTTGTACAAGATCCACCTGACCACACCAGGACACATAAAGGTAGACATGATATGTTTGGAAGCTACATACTGTGATGGTTGCATTGAATAAGTAGTAATTGTGAGGAAACATGTTTTCTTCAACCTGCTCAACTTCTTTTAAAGTTTTTTTCCTCACAGGTTAAAAATGTAACTGTATATAAATGGAAACAAAATATATTATTAATTCCCAGCTGTTCTCATCTTCCACAGGCTTGTTTTTGTTCTTTGAGAGGCCATTTTTATTTCTGATGTCCTTCCTGTCACGCTGGCATAGCCTTTTCTTCTCAAACAATTTAAGGAGAAACTTAAACATATTTTTCAACAGGAAAATCTTTCAATGTTTACCTTGGTTTTCTTTAGTAGAAGAAATGCTTGAGCAGCATCCGTCAGTGGGTGTGTTTCACAGTTGTCACCCAGTTGGTAGCAACCAGCTACTCCTCACATGACGTTCATTTCCACGCCTGGTAAGGTGGATTCTTAAGAAGTGGGATAACGCAAACAAAAAAACAGTTTCCTCAAGATAAATACATGTACACAAAATGTCACATGAGCGACAGTAATGCAGACAGCCCTTCCTCTCATCCACCACGCTGTCTAAAAAGGAGTAACTGAACAGTGTGCAGTTACTATTTTGAAGGAGGCCTTCCTTTATCATGGCTGGTACCAGGAGCTGTACCACCTGACCCTAATGCCACATGAACCTTTTTCCTTTGGCTCAATCATTTAAGGAAAACATGAGAAACCTATGTGGCATCAGCAGTGGGCCTTCTTTTCTCTGCCTTTGGCTATGGTGGATGCTGTGCACCACTTTCCTGATTTTCTTTTGGAAAGGGACATGAAGACTTTATCCTTAGTCCACCGGTCTTTTTCAAGCACCCTTTTCAACTTGATGCATCTTTGCTGTAGCTTATCTTCTTGAAGCACAAAGGGGGGAGCAAGTTCATGTGCCTCATGAGGTGGCAGCAGTGGTATGATGATGACGTGCTCTTGTTCTTTTGATTACATGGTGCCCGCATGTTGTCTGAAAACTGAGTTGGTGCTGCGCTGCGTCTTATTGGTCTGTGCGAACATGCAAAACTAAACGACGACGCCATCATTACGATGCTTTCCTTACAGTTATATTTCATGCTCTTTGAATGACTAACAGAAACTCAAAAGCTATCCTTCTCGCATCTCTAAAATGTGAAAGCCCATCAGTTAGCATGGCGTAAATATCCCACAGCATATGCAACGCTATGTGTGGACACCACCGGTAGCTGTCAGTTCACCGTGACTGGAATTGTCCACTTGATCTGCTGGATACCTCCTTCCTGTAGATGCTGATCTACCGTGCATGAGTGCAAGAGGGTGCGTTAAAGCGAACAAAGATGCTTCTGTGATGCTTGCAGTTGTCAGTTTGAGTCAAGTGAGTATAACCAAGTGGTAAGAAGGCAGATGAGTTCAAGAACCTTTACCGCACCTCATGTGAGCTGTGGTTTTTGGTTAACCATTGTGTCTGAAAGGAAACCTGTATGTTTCTATGATCTAACGTTTTCTTCGTTTTGTAGCAGAGGTGAACAAACTTCATGGTTATTCAGAAGTAAATGACTTAATATTGTATTACTCTTCTTTCGTTCCTGGCAGAAAGAGGATATCCATGTCTCAATGGGTAAGTAGACCTTATTTTCATCTTTTCAGTTATTCCCCCTCTTCGGATGAAGTATAGATATATTTTCTGTATTTGCCAGTACATGATAACAACTCGGAATCAATGAAACTGAAAGTGTTTCCCTATCTCAAAGTCATCTGTCAAAGAAAAGGATGTCCAGATTAGCAGATTTAGGCCTACCTGTGGCATGCCATGGACTCGCTCATTTGAGCAAATCTCAGGAGACTGCGATACTGGCACCATGTTTCATTGCCTCTTGTGCCAGGACTGATCATGAAGTGGTAAGGTCGGGCACAGGAAATGCTCCACTTGTGAAGTGTTGCTTGTGTAGCATGAACCCATGTGGAAGACGAAGCAAAACCAGGTTTCACGAAGACACAAGAAGCCAAAACCATGGACGAAGAGAGGGCATCGCTTGACATCAGAGGGTGATTTTGTATTGGGAACACCAGAAACGTCAGCATTGGGAAATGAAACCGCTTCCTCCTGCTTTTTCAAGTTGGGACAGATGAGCATTCATTTTGGTGGGATTTGTGAAGAAACAGACGGAAAGAGGGGGTCAGAGTTGACCCACCTCTGAGCTGGGACGGTAGGTAGTAAAAGAGGTTGTGTGCATTCATGTATCAAGTCACCCTCTTGGCATGAGTTTCACTTTGTGATATTACTAACATGCTATGGGAAACGACACTCATGCCTCCACTGGTTCTTCAAAGCCATAATTGGTTTGTGAATGGACATGTTGACACAACCAGGCTTATTTTTATTTAGTTTTATACACTTGTGAGTGACCACAGAGAGCGGCGCATCGCTGTCGCCATATGTTGACCTGTGAAAGAGGCAGGTGGTTGTGGGAGTTGAAGGTAAGTGCCTTCGGAGAGGAAAAACTAGAAACATCTCTAGTTGCTTTTAAAAGAGGAAGCCTTTCTATCTGATAGAACATTGAATGTGCACCAAACTTAATTGTTTTACAGTCAGCTTCTCAGCATGTCTATATATTTGTATTTGGTCATTCCCACAGCCCTTTCCCACGATACTAGGAACTTCCTCTGAGGATACAGATCGTGTGCTTTGTCATATTAAACCTAACCATCTTCCAGGAAGTCCAAAGTTTTTCTTTTTCAGGAGATTGTTGTTCTCAACCACTGCAATTCCTGGAAAAGAAGTTGGTCTTGTGTCGCAACTACTCCCGGGTTTGAGCTACCTTTGCACTGATTTTGGTCATTTTTGGTACTAGGGTGGAAAAGACTTGCCGTTCAGGGTAGAAATGTTTCATCAGGGAGGAATGGTCATCATTCAGGACAGAACTGAGAAGCTCTTTCCTTCAAAGCCATCAACAACTAGTCTCTCTTCATCTGTTCAACATACACAAGAAACAGGAACAGCAAGAGGGGAGCTGAGAGGAAATACTCTGACGGGATACGAGATGAGCAACTTGAGTTCAATGTGAAGAGGAAAATATGTTTGAGGAAGGTGACTGGAAATGGGATTGTAGCTCATGCTTTCACCATGCAGAGCTTCAGCATTGTTTTGGTTGGAAATGGGAAACGATGGATGAAGGAAGAGACGCAAGCGGCGTGTTGTCCAGAATCCTCCAGAGGACAGGTGGATTCTGAGGACGCTATGGGTAACTATATTTTGCAGAGGAAAATATTGGACATACTCCTGTGTGAAACGTGAACTCGGAGCAGGAAAGGGAACACCGTTTGGGAACGTTGCGTGTTTTGAAGAAACTTCTCCAGAAAAAGGAAACCTGTGCATGTTTTCTGACCTGCACTTTGAAGGGACATACTCCTGATGGGTCTTTTCAAAGATCCAATTTTACACATTTTCAGCACTTTCATGTGATGGGGGAGTCACATAAAACTTGAGGTCACAAAAGGAAGGATCTGGGACTCACTGGTTTGAGCACACTTTGGCTAAAAAGTAGTGCGAGCAAGAGAGGTGATGGATGAATGAAAAATGTACTTATTTCAGATTCTTTATCGTGTGGAAATTGTTTCAGCAGCATTGTTTGGCTTATTGTTTCTCTTCATACATCTCATTGCACTAGTTTGAATTGTATTGTTATCAAGTCATCATTTTATAAGACTCAGGTGGTTCAATACTTCTTATTGGGGGAAATAACTGTCCAAAGTAGACACAAATACTATGAAACTAGCTGTATTTCTGGTAGAGATGAACATAATCTGGACAGCAAAAAAACCCTAAAACTGATTAAGGATATTCAATAAACGTGTCATAGATCAGCTAATAAACAGAGCTTTTCACTTGTATTTGTATGATTGACATATTTGAGGACTAAAAATCACCATGTCTGTTCTCATTAACAAACTACCAGCATTTGATTTTTCAGGCCTGGCTGTCAGACAACACGTTGTACCCACATTTAGGGACATTTGCCATTATGTGGACTACCTGAAGCTTGATGAGCCCATCATTGGTAAATATATTTGATTATTTAATGCTCATTGTACAGCCTTTCATTGATTTTATTATTTATTTATCAACCCCCCATTTTTGCTGTTTTTATTAGGTTTGGGCTATTTGGAAGAAATACCTAGTTTTGACCCACAAACGGGCCCCAACTACATTTGCAAGTTATGTAATCAGAAAGCAGCCTTGGCAAATATGGTCAACCACGTAATTGGACGCAAACACAGACTGAAATACATAGTAAGCAAAACTTTAAAGCAATCAAACATAGTTGGCACTGTGTTTTAGTTTTTACTAAGAATGTATAACCTTTGTGTTTGTACAGGAAGACAACAGGAGCGACTTGGTGACCTGGGATGGCCTCACTGTTGGAAACCATGGAGGGAAGGTCATGAGAGCCAAAGCTGAGATAATAGAGAGGCAGGATGGACGAGGAACTCCAAAAGTAGGATAACTGTAAATGCACAGCATTATCATATGATGCTCTTTAAAATCATCATTTTGATAAAAGCTTTTTTTTCCCAGGCCATGGTGAAAAGGGGACTGGAGGGCAAGTTAAACATCTCAGGTGGTACGTATGATTGTCTTTGCAAATTGTATAAGGTGAACTGGTGTCCCTCCCCATATGGTTACATTTTACAACCTATTGTACATGAAGCATGAAGGTAAAATTTGCATCATGATGTTACTGCATGGCCCTAAAGATGTTCAAGCTAACGTACATCAGTAAACATAATGAACAAGTTTCTGTGGTAAAATCAACTAATTCTTATTCACGATGTATCTCCCCCCTCCAATCCACCCAATCCAAATGTTTTATTCTTTAGTTTCCCAAAAGCAGAGTCAAAAGAGAGACCTGAATATCCCTCATACACCTCTTCAAGCTGTACCACCGCTCTTACCAGAATTCAAGGATTACCAGAGAAAAAAGACGACTGCAGGATGCTCAAAGACGCCTGCTTTTTATCCCGTAGAACCTAACGGGAGTAAGAACAGAAGTTTATTCAGCAATGATCAAGATGAAAGAATGAATTACAGGGAAAGTCCGGAGTTCAGAAAAGACTATACAAACCCAAATTTCCACAGTTCATATGAGAATGAATATGCAGAAGATCCACAAAGAAGTGAGGTTCTTGGCCCACAAGATGGTTCCCGGTATGGTTATAATAAGAAGATGCCTCAACCACCCCAGGTTCAAGATGTGGAGCGTTACCTAGAAAAGGCGGCTCCTTATAAAAGACCCTACCCAGAAAGAGATGCTCTACAGGAGTTCTACGCTGAGGAAGTCCGGCGTGGACAACTTCGTTCTCAAGAGTGTCAGCCCTCCCAGATGACGTACCCCGAAGGTGATAAAAAATGGTGGTCCTTGGAGAGCAACTCCGATAGACATGATGGTGCAAACAGAACACTCGGGCAGGGATCAAGTGAACCAGGGGCGAAGAGGAGGAACATGTCCACTCTGGATAGTGACCAGTTGCATCATGATTTGTTTAGTTTAACCAAAGATTACCATCATGACACGGGCAAACGATATGAACAGGAGACATTTGATACGCCTGGGCCTAGCAGAGCTGGAGCCTCTACTTCTCAGAGGCGCATTGAAGTTTCGAATACTATTTCTAATATGCCAGAGCCATTCCAGCGTTTCCTAAAAGGGGGGCCTAATAATGAGGCGCAACGTAAAAGAAAAAGCCGCTTCACAGATGCCACTCCAGAAGAACTGGAAATGACTAAGAAGATGTGAGTAAGAAGAGTTAAACTGTCTTCAGCTCGTTCATTTAATGTGGTCTTGTTTTTGTGACTGAATGCTAACCTTTTGTGTATTTCAAATAAGCTTCAGAGATGGATATAAACCTTCATATGCTGAGACTGGTGGGAATCCTAGACAAGGTGGTGCACCAATGAGACCAGAAATCAGTGGAACACAGTACTCTGACCTCTATGGTGGACTGCAGGTAGGTCATTGTAATCTGCAACATTTATATAAGTGTTGTGTTTTAGTGATGTCAGACAGATTTTCTTTTTCCCCTTTAAGAGTCATGATGAGGCTGAAGATTTCCATAGAGGGGGTTCAAAATCCCAGGGTGTCTTTGACATGCTGGTAAAGTCACGAAGCATTTGCAGCATTTGTCTCAGATTATACGAGAGGTATTTGTTTTATGAACCCGATTACCGATGTAGCTCTTCGTCTTTTCCTTTCCCTCTCCTCACATTCTTCTAGAGAAACGTGGAAATTGAGACTGAAGAAGAAGCAGAGTTCCTGAAGAGCAAACTTTGCAACCTTCTGAAAGAATTCAAGACCAAAAAACAGGAGAAAGCTGCAGTATGTGTCATTCAGCACGCTGCCATTCTTTCTACCAGTTTGTTAGAAATACTGTCCAGATTAACCAAGCATGTGTTTGTGTGGTTACAGCTTGATAGTCAAAGTCGAGCAGGAATGTCCAAAAACTACGGAGAGTTAACGCTGAACCCACACCTGCCTCAAAAGAATTGGTATGAGAGAAACCTAAAAGAAGAATCGGACCATAGACGACCAGAGGCCTTCGATTTTGGTACTGACAGACTGGGCCAGAAATGGAACGAGCTTATGTCTAAGGAGCAGTACAAAGAATACCCCAGGGAACCCAGCCATTCGAACAGGCACCATTATGACGGTATAGTATCTTTGCATGATGTTTTCTGTTTGCATGAAGCTGACAACTGGGTTAACTCGCACATTGTTGCATCGAGAAGAATCCGTACACTTTAAAGAACGCAAGTGCAAATTGATTACCTCAAAAGGGACCACATGACGTACTGAAGACGGCACTTGTTTTTTCTGTAATGTAATAGTCATAGCAAATGTCTCCTTCAGATCTTCCAGTTAGCAGCTTGTATAGATGGAACTTCACTCTGCAGAGCGATACCCTCTGTTGTGTTGCTTTTAATTTAGCATCCAACATTCATCTGCATACCTCCAGCTCATGACCCATTCAAAAAGTTCCCCCTAAAACATGTTGGATGAACTTCACCCACTATGCCTTCTCTTTAAGCTTTTTTATGCTTTGGAGTGGTTTTCTATTTCCTCCCATTCTCCACATAAATTTCTTCACTAAGGATGAGGTCTGTTTGAATCGTGGTGTCAACCCTTTTCATTGAGTTGTTTCCTAACATGCCTTTTTAGTGTTCTAACTGTATAGCTAAATTATTGCCGTTTGCACAAATCCTATAAATTGTGAGGAGTCATGCAGGTGCCTCTTGAAGAGTAACAGCAGGTGTAGTTTTTCATATAAGCTATAGTTTTGCTCCAGTATGTTTGATGTAACTGTTCTAAAAAAGGAACGGCGCATTAGTTTGTCCTACTTATTGACTAGAAGCAGGTTTTGGAAACAGTGTTTCCCACCTGGTCTGAAGAGCCCCTGCCCTACATGTAGTTTATACTCCAACACACCTGATTCAGATTAATGAACGTCCTCATCAAGTTCTTTGCAACCTTAAGGACCATTAATTTTATTCAATTGTGGTAAAGTAGTGTTGCATCTAAAATATGCAGGCCAGTGGTGTTTGAGGACCAAGATTGGGGACACATGCCTGTCTTGATATGGAGAGACTGGTTTATAGCCAAATGTAATGCATTATATCTACTTTCACTAAAAAGTTATATCCCAGAAAAGGAGCTACAAGTCATAAAGGTTTAGATATGCAATATATATATAGGACAAAATGAGAGATGTTTTTAACCTTTAAATCAGACTACCGTAGTTACCAAAGCAGTGTTTCAACCCCATTATCCTGTTTATTCGCACCTTTCATGTGCATGTAGGGAATGACTTTTGTGCTCCAATACCATCGGGAAACCTGAACATGTCTAAGAGATCACCACACTTTGGCTAGTGTCCGCCATGTTTTCAATGTGTCCCTGCTCCAATGTACTTGGCTCAGATTAAATGGATCCAGCATCATATATAGTTCTGCACAGTGACACATTAACTTGAGTTGGGTGTGTTGGAGCAGAGATGCATTGAAAACCTGTAGGACACGGACCCAAGAGGTCTGGATTTGTGGATCTTGAATCAAAGAGCAGAGAGAAAGCAGAAGCATCCAAAGATGTTTGCAGACACCACACTCACTCATTTACATAACGTGTGATGAAGACTGGGAAGGACTCCCTCGTCCTTTTGTCAGCACAATGAGACTTCTTTTTTTTCTCTTCTAGGTTCAAGAGCATCTGACTTAAACAGTAAGAACTTTCAGTACTTTGCATTAATACGAGATGTGTAATTCTGACACAATGCTACTATGACCAGTCACTAAGCAAACTTCCCTGCTAAGCAAGAAAAATAAATCTTTTTATCAGTGGGTGATCAGAAGAGCTATGCTCCTGAACAAGTATTTAATTACTCCTCTGAAACATGTCCGTCATTTTGTTTATACTTTTTCTTTATGTTTGATACTGCAAAGTCCCACTAGCCTGACGAATATCTTTTTTTTTTTTTTTTTTTTTTTTACAAGGCATTTGTTCCTGTTTGAGCCATCAGCTCAAACAGATAAACTCATCGGTGTCCCCTGACTTTTTATAATCTGTTGTAATACATTTGTTTCAGAGTTATGTGCAACGTCAAATGAATATTTCTGTTAATGACTAATAATCTTGCCTTTTTTTTTTCTTTTTTTCTTAGATGAGCCGCCACGCTATCCTGACATGTTTGAAGAACCCCAGCGTCTTCGAGATTACAAGCCAGCTGCTGAGTTTTATGAACCTCAGTCCTCTGCACCTTCCCTTCAAATGGAGCAAATGGCCAACATGCAGAGAGATCCTCGCTTCTCTAGAAATCTTGACAAAATCACCTCTGCCCTGCTGGAACTTGTGTCAAGAAAATGATTTCTTTTAGAATATGTGTTCAAAAGAAAAAATCATTGGAATTATCCATCTTTAACAGACTGTTTTGTTACATTTCTAACTTCATTTTATTTTGATTTAAAATCTTAAAATAGTTTTCATTTTGAATATTCAAGTCTGTTTGTTAGTCACCAAATAAACATTTGTGTACTGCAGTTGTATTTTTTCTTCTTTTTAATTACTACATCCATACAAGCATCTGAAAAATATTATTTTGCCATGGTGGTCTGTCCAATACTTTTTATAAGCTTTGTTGCTATTAGCCTTTGAATATTTTAGATAAACTAACTTTTTTGTACCAGTATCTTAACACTAGCAGAGATGCTTTTAAACTATTAAATATAATTTGTTTGTTCTCCAGCTAATTAAGACTTTAGGACTGACTGAACTGCTAGTGTTGACATTCTGAATACCGGCGTTAAGCATATATTCCCCCGAGGAGCGTTGCGTCATTACGTCGATGCGTACAGCTCTTTCCGGTTCGAGTGAGCAGCCATCTTGTTTCCCTTTGCAAGCTAAATAAAATAAATAATACGCTGAGCTGGACTTCACTTCGAATCCGTTAAAGAAAGTGAGTAAAAAAACTAAAATGATTTACTGTGTATAGTCTTTACATAAAACTTGTTCGTGACAGTTTGAAATAGGAGAAATCACTTCGCTTCTTTTCATTTGCTGTTCTTGACCAATAGACGATTGTTTTGGAAGATGAACATAGGCGCCATTTCCCTCCTCGGTCTCTGAGGCGCTTATTGGTGGCCCGCTGAAAGGCTCATGGGCGGTCGGGAAACTGGCGGCTTTTGTCCACCATTTTGGTTCTCATCGCAGTACCAGTGCAATTGAATGGCTATTTCTACCGGATCCCGAATGGTGTCAGTAGCAGAACGAACTTAGCCTTAAAAACCTTGATTGGTGGAATCTAGTCCGAGGTTTGATTGGTCTGAAGGACAGATCCAAACGTTGTCTTTATTGGTTAGGCTGTTTCTTCCCAGCTTTGCAAACTTTCATATGATGGCAGGATTCGTAAGCAATTAGTTGATTGATTTCACACGTTCTGAGAATAGTCACCTGTACTGTCCTGCGGTCACCCGTCTACATGTCCAACGTGCTAATATTAACTTCACTTTTGATAGCATGAAGTCACTGTTACTAGAGACCTTCCAGCTTTATAGCAAAACGTTTGTCGATCTGCTTTTATGTTTTCAGCAGCGGAAATGTTTGAGTGAACACAAAGATTTATCATGGTGTTAATTATGCGGTCCAAGTGTAATTCATAAATATATACGGACTTATGAATGCTAGCAGAGGATGGATAATAAACCTTTCCCTTCCCACTGAAAGAAACTCGCTCATAATGTAGCAGCCTTATTAAAGTGAAATGCTGTTTAAAAAAACCTATTTAAAATGAGCCGTGACACCTTATGTAAATAAAATAGTTTTACTTTAGCTAGAATTTATCACTCAAAAATAAATGCCTTATTACAACGTATCCAGACACTGTTGAGGTCTAAAACCACAAATGCCACAATTTAGCTGGATTTTTCTAAATGTTTTATAAACTTTTGTGTCTTGTGAGTTACTTCAAATGTAATGTTTTTGCAACACCCATACTGGTTTAATGATTAAATGTGTTGCATTTTATCCTGTTTTTTTTTTTAGCATAAGCTGCTATATGTGTCACCTGTTAAAATAAAGTCTCAAAGACTGTTTTTTTATTATTCTTTATTTCAAACCAGGTCAAAAATATATATGTTTTGTCAAGTATTTATCTTATTTAAAATGATATAATGTCCACTACTTCAGTGGAGCTTATTGGGAAGTAATCATTGTGCACGTCAGTCAGCTAAACATTCATGTGTGTGCATGTTGATGAATGAATGCATGGCTTTGCTTGTCCACCCTGAGGGTTCTGTGTGTTTATGAAACCCAACATCCCGTTGGCACATGTTTATCTCTAAACAGTGTCAATGAGAGCAAACATGCCCCTGCTACGGGCAGCACAGGTCATGGGAAGGTCTCACTTGTGTGGTGACCTTGCCAGGTGTCATTACTGAGGCATTTTGGGAAGCCAGCATGCATCTATACAAAAAACTGCTGGCATGGCAGCCATGATGGACAGATTAATCTTTGTGCAGCCCCACTTTAATCATTAACTGGATTCCTTTAGTACCTGCTCTAGTCCCCATGCTCCTCACAAAAATAGAAAAGAGAACATTTAGCTTTGTTTCTCTTGAGTCTATCTTGTTCCCTCACCCTCCCGTCACTTGTTCTACCCCCTCCCTTTTCGTAACAGCTCTCCTCTCTGTCCTTCTCCATCCTTCCGGTTACCCTCCCCCCTGAGTTTTTCATTGATGGGGCAGGTTTGCTCTCTTTCACTCTCTCATAAGCCTGTTCTCTTCGTCACTACTGTAGGGATTTGCAGTCATATGCAGCATTAACTTCAGACAACACTGCCTTCAGTTGCTTCCCAACACTTCATTGTCTGAGCTGTGCGTTTCCTGATTAGTTTATGTATTAGATATGGAATAATTGATTTAGTTGTTGGTGCATAAAACATCATGAGTTGTGTGCATGAGCCGCGCTGTCCTGCTTTGGAGTTTTAAAGTAAAGGTTTCTGTGTTGAAACTATGCACATTAAACTAGTGGTGAGTTAACAAGAATGGCATTGTATGACATTGCTGACGTGTAGTGTGTTTTTTTTTCTTAAATGACATTTTAATTGTGGAAGTTGCTGTGAGCATAGTTTTTTGGGGTCAAGACAACAATGTCTTTGTTTACAGGCTTTCACCCATATCTGTTAAGTCTTGTTTAACCACAAATAGAACATAAATCAAATGAAACACCCCCCCCCCACACACACAGATCTTCCACAACTGGTTTTCAGTCAGCTGATTAGTTTTCATTTTTATAAAAGGCCCTAAATTATCTGCTTCATGGCAACAAGAAGTTATTTTTTATTCCCAAATTTGCTTTGTTTCTGTTCTATATCACATTTCAGATGAGTCATACATTTGTTTTTGTGTGTTATTCGGCTACTTTATATTCCAAACTAAATACAAGTGTCCATGCATGCAATTTTTGTCCCTCTCTAAATACAGTATTGTCTGCACAATAAATGTCATCATTACAAGTAGGCTGGTTAGAGGCTAAATGCTTGCAGTATGTACCTGTGAGTGTGAGCAAGGATAAATGAGAAAGCAAGGACAAAATGTGCATTTGTGTGGATGTGCATGTGAGACTGTGTACACGCATGAGACGGGGAGGCTGCCTAGTATGCTTTTGTACTTTAAATCATGTGGATGCAACATGCGGCATCCATTCTGGCACTTCTCTTAACCATTGAGGACAAACCTGGCTGCCTGCATCACTGTGCCGCCTTCCTATAACAGAAGAGTGGAGGCGGGGCAGAGGGAGACATTTAGTTTGACATTGTAAATAAGCAGAGACCAGTTGTCAGAGAGCAGCCCGTGGAACCGTTCTCATTCGACCAAGAGCAGGAAAAGGAAAGATCGCTTGAGAACAAACGATGCAGAGGCAAGCCAACATTTGCACATTCTCCCACACTCTGTGAGGAGCTTTGCATAACTTTATTTGCTCTTTTTAGCCTATTCTCGTCTTTACTCTCTCTTCCTCTTTTCTTTTCCCTGACCCCTATCCTGCAGCTCAAGGTAACTTAGAGCAGGAAGTTGGCTGTTGGTAAAAGGGGGTTGGGCGGAGGAAAGAGGAGGAGCAGGGGACGTGTCAGAGCTGATTGGTGTGCATTGCATCCAATTGCACCAGAGCGTCCTGTCCTCGCATTCGTTGCATGTGTCAGAGCGAGGTGGGAGCCGGGTGTGAGGCGGGGTTTGAGTATCATGTAGCATGCTAGATTGATTACTCTTGAATGTTAAAGGGGAAGGAGGCTACAGCAGATTTTTGTCTGTGAGTCGGGAGTGCCGTCGTACTGTTTGCCTGCTGCTGTGCTTCTTTTCTAGTCCTTTTTCATCATATTCTCTGCACCAGGCCATGGGTCAGCTCAAAGACAAACACATGGGTCACTGGCTGAGGAAAAAGGTGAAGGGTTAGAGAGTTAAAAGACAGATAAAGGGTTGGTGAGCAAGTTGAGGGAGACTTTGCAATAAGAGAAACAGGAAAGAAGTCTAGGACATTGGGGGGGACTATTGAAGGAGACAGGGCAATGTGTAAAGAGTGGGGAAAAAGAAAGGGGGAGGGGTAGATGAGAAGGGGTTGCTTTCTCTTCACTGTGTGTCTGAGTTTTTTCAAAGCCATCCAGTGGAGCCAGGGTGTCTTTTTGTGCGTTGATACGATCAGGGGACTAGAGGAAGTAAAGGAGCATGAGTTTTTTTCCTCCTGTCAACCTGTGCTGCAGCTCTCAAGGAGACTTAAGCAGGGCTATCTGTTTCTATCTATTCTGCTGTGCTCCAACTGGGCAGACCGTTTACCATGAAGGGCATGGGGGTAAGTTTGACGACTGAAAATACACACCGAAAGGTCAACGAAGTTGCTCTGAGTTCTGGAATAAATTGTTAATATCTCTTTACTTTTCAATTTCTCTCCATCACTCTTTTCTATTAAGAGAAAGTGTGTCCTTTGCAGCTCTCCTCAACTTACCCCTGCCCCCTGTAGACTGGTGTTGTATCTCTCATCCCATGTCCTTCACCTGTCACTTCATGGCAGCGTTGGTGGTTTTAGATAGTCTTATTTGGGTGCAAATACTATGTTGGTTGTATTGGTTTGTTTTTCTACATCTTTAACCTGTTTTTGTATAGTATAATCAGATGCCACTTGTTTGGACGTTGTCATGTACACAAACCGCTCTCTTATTTGCTGCTTGAAGGCGCATAGTTGCCAGATACTAAGCACTCAGAGGCACTTCTTTTTCTGTGGTGGGGTTGATATCTTGGGGTTGTTTAGCTCCAGTGCATCATTCCTGACACCCTGCTTTTTCGCCTGACCTTCTTGTTAACATGTTGGCGTCAGACAGTGACGCAGAGCTGAGCAGCAAGGAAGGCATCAGTGATGAAAAAAGATTTGATGTATATGGAGAACTATGAGGAGATATCTCACAGTGTTATCACATTGTTGGTGTCAGAGGTCCCCAGGGGTGGAGGTGCAGCTGGTTGCAGTGACCTCAGGCCCCCTCCCCGACAGTGCCAGACGCCCAGATGGGACAGACTGTCAGCCTGTCAGCTTCAGGGGCAGGGGAGGCTAATAGTTTGATCTGATCTTTTCTGATGGAGTCTTCGGAGGATGCCTCTTCTCTCACTTGCCTCTGACTCTCTCCTCTTTTGCTCTCTAATTGAAAGTTTCTATTGGTGCGTTTGACAAAACAAAGTCCCGTCGGGAAAAGAGAAAGGGAGAGATTGAGGAAGACTAAAAATAACCCTTAAGTTGAAGCCCTTGCTGCCAAATCCCAGGGTTGGCTGTTGTCTGCATGAGATTTGAATATTATTTGTGCCCTGGACTGAACTACAGGCATGCTAGGGGAAGAAAATCGAAAACAAAACGAGACAACCAACCGGCCTTTCAGCTCATCACTAAGGTGATCACTACCGCTGTACACTTACCCTTTTGTTCTTGTGCTCACTGTGCTTTTACATGTGTACACTGTCACTAAAGATGGTGTGTGGGCTTCTAGGGGGAGTCAGCTGTGTTCCAGCTTTGTAATATGCAGGTACCTTTAGCCCTGCCTACTTTGACGCCAGAGACTGGGCCTAGCATTGGATGAAGGTCACAGGAATGTGAGATTGACTCCTGCAGTATCTTTGTCAGCAATGAGAGATAGGCATAGGGAGGAGGATGAGAGGAGGTGAAATTCAAAGACGAATGCAGAACACAGGTAATATGTATAGTCTGCAATGTTTTTATTAGGCTACTTAGAAAGTACAAAGCCTGAACCACTGGGGTCACTTAAGTGCTGCAGTGAAAGTTGGAAAACCTGTCCTTTTCTATCCTCCCCCTCTACCTCCCCTTCTCTCTTTCATCTCTTTTTCTCCCTCCTCCCTCTCTGGTTTCTCTCTCCTCTGTTGAATGACCTTGGGAGATCAGTGACTAGCACTTCCTGGAGTTCGCTTGAAGCGGAACCAAGGGCAAAGTTTGCTCGGCCGTTTGGTCTGTTACTACAGTCCAGCCAGGCCAAAGGGATGATGTTGCACTGCAATATACACTGAGAATGTCCAATTATTAAAATCCGACCGCTCTAAATATATTTGTAAATAGATATTTTAAATTTGCATATGTGAAAATATTGTGTGCGACTTAGCCGTTAGTCTATAATTCCTGGCTGGGAATTTCAACCCCCTCTCTCTTTTTTCCTTCCTTTCTCTTACCAGAGTAGATCATTTACCCACATTTTGTACCCATGCCAGTCTGTTTCTGTGTGTTATTTGTGATTAGGGTCATCACTTTGCTTCAGTAGTTCATGACTTGTGCGTACATCCCTTTGATTTAGGGAAGTGCTTAAAAACCTAATTTGACATTTAGTACTTGGGTTTTGTTTATCCCATCATCATAAAACTGTCTAATTGGGAATGTGGAAATTAAAAAGGGGATAGTTTCTCAGATGACCGGTGATGAACAACAGTTGCGTTTGTCTTTCTGCTTTGAGTGTTAGTTAAAACCTAACAGACTTCCACCTTTGGTGAACCGACCTTCAGAACTGCAGAGTTTGCTTCGGCGGCAGTTTGACACAGCAGCTCATATTGAGATATGACCTCTTGCTGAAGAAACGGCCTCAGAGAGATGATCTTAAAGACGTTTGCATAACATTATAAACAAGAAAATACTCTTTCAGTTGATTTAATCCTTTACAATGAAACAGTAGTACTCAGTCTACATGGGGACTGTGTATTTGCTCTTTGGTTATTATTCTTTAAAAAAGTAACTTTATAGTTACGATATGAGAGAAATAAACCATATATTTGTGGCTAAACGATTGTATTACCTCTATTAATGTCATGCTTGGAATGCATAAGTTAAATAATAAATAAAATGTTCTCTTTGTTTGAATAATCATTAGTACAATAGCACATTTACACATGAATCGAGTACATTTAGTGCTTTATATCCAGTTTTGTGGGTCAGATCGAGTTGGGAAGTCACTGTCACTATTATGAGAGTAATGGTGATTCCTAATGTTTGAATACAAAAAAAAAGTTTATCTTAAACCTCTAATGGGCCTTGTGATTGTTATAAACTACATTATCTCCAGGGCAGTATGGTAGATACTGTAAAATATTGAGTTATGCCACTGTGCAGGATAATGACAATAAAGTACCTGTCTTTGATTCTCTCTCACTAATCTTAAGGAAAAATTAGTTTACATGCTGCTAAATGATACTATTTAGTTATGTTTCCCAGCCCTCTGTGTTGCTTCCTGTGCTTCCTGGTCCTGTCGATTTTATTGAACAGGAATAGAAGGGTTCATGTAAAATTGTGTGATGTCAGAGTTTAAATGAGTTGCAAGTGATGCCATGAGTGGCCAGTTGATGTGACGTGCCTGAAAACGAGAAGGGGAGGGAGATTAGGATGAGGTGGAAAGAGGAGAGATGTAGGACTAGGCCGGCAGAATATTAGCGCTGATTCAGCTGCTGCAAGCGGAGCAGCATCGACTTTTTCTGAAAGGTTGGAAGAGGGTGATCAGGTGAAAGTAAGAGGAAGAGAAAAGCACATAACCACGAGATGGGAAGTAGTGAAGAACAGACAAGAGAAGAGTTCTTGCCCCAGCAAAGGTTTGTGTTGGGGGGAAGTAGCACCACTTCTGTGCTGGATGAAGTTGTTAAAGGACAAATTATTGTCTTTAAAAGATACCAACATTAAGCAGAGTTTGTAGGAAACACAACACCATCATCTTTCTGTCCCTCTGACTAGATGAAGGGCAACCGTGCTACAGGGAAGAGGAGAGAAGCACGGTCCTTTGTATCCTAATATAGCATACAGTAGCAGCTTACAGCAGCACAGAGAAAACGAGCTTGTGAGGTTCATTGCACAGTACAGAAAAGTCAAATAATGCCTTTCCAAGAACACCAAGCTCTCATCTAATGAAATATCAAAACATTTATTTCTGTGGAGATTTATAATACATATAGATTTACAGTAGGTTATATTGCATTAATATAGTTGAGTTATATAACTGACATAAAATAAGCTTTAAAAAAATCTGTATTGAAGAGTGTGAGAGTTATGAGAAACAGGAAATGCAGAGGCTAATAGTTTTCTGCAGAAAAAGGAAGAGAACAGCTTTTGTAAGTTAAAAATCTCTCTGCACTTTCTGCACGTCATGTCTGGATTCAGACCAGATCCAGACCATAGAACATGTTGAAAGAAATCAGCAGAACACAATGTACCGTGTACTTGTGTATGAGACATTCATAGGTTCCCATGCAAACCTTCCACTGATGCAAAGTATTTGGAAATATGTTAATAATGGTATAGTGTAGGTGAAAGAAACACACGCATCCTAGATGAGGTGTTGACCAAAAAGGAAATTAAAGACAAAAGAGTAAAGTTTGTCACAGTATTTAAACTCTAAGTAACATCTTCTAGTCTGTGAATTTCATTATACGTAGGTGAAACACTAGCTCGCTGTAGGACCAATGCTCAAAGACATGTTGATACTTAGCCCTCTTCTTCTCTCAAATGTTTTTTTTTCCCTCTCTCACGCTTCAGCCTGCCTCTTGTCACACTTGCTTTCTCATCTCTTCTCACATATTATTGACTTGACTTCCCTTCTGCCTGCCCTCCTCCTGCTACCACTGTGGTAAGTGTGTGGCTGTGTATTTACATTCAAGGTCCTGAGGTTACAGAAAAGGGTGGGTGGGTTGTAAGTGAGATTTAATTAAAGCTTTAACCTCAGAGTGTTTTTAAAATATATTCAGAAGGTTACACTGTGTCAGGTGCAGGAGAAGGAGCTGTGTTTTCTGTGCCAAAACGTTATCACTGGTAGCCTGATGGTCGACTAATGTTCAACAAATTACTCCTTTTATTGTTTCTTATCTGGCTACCAGCTGGAGATGGCTACAAAGGCTGACAGACAATACCCAAATAAATACACAATATACGCTACCAGTCAAAAGTTTGGACACACCTTTCTATTGGATTTAATAGAAAACTCTGTCCAAAATCTTTGGATATTGTAGTCCTGTTCAGGATTATCACAAGAATGGGTGGTTATGCTGCTGGAAGAACCAAATTACTCTTCTTGTACTGCAAACTACTGAGAACTTTTAGATGTCACTTTATTCATCACATCGAAGAGGAAAGACTACAGTTCCCATCAGTCATCCCTGTCCCACAGAATGCTGGGATTGTTCTGGAGACTGCAGGTTTTCAATCAACCCTGAAATGCAACTGGACACTGGAGCGTCAGCCAGGGAAGGGGAGACACTGTCAAGGTCAATCACTACCCTGGCATGCCATAGTTACAAGCGGCCTGATTGATTTATATAACTCCCCCCCTTCCGCTGTTCTGTCTTATTGATTTAGGCTGCTGTCTGTCGAAGGCTGAATGACAGAGCAGGACACAGCAATCCTCCTTCTGTATTATTCAGTAACTTCTACCACTGCCAGAGAAGCGAACTTTCCTGTCCAAAATCAATCAGGTGAAAGGCTTGCATTTTGAATCAGTGATTTATCAGTGTAAAATATTTACAGCTGCACTTAAGTGGCATGAAGAATGGAGCTGATGCAGTCCTAAGGTCAAAACAGAACCGTACAATGAAGCTGTAACAGAACCTGGCAGTGGAGACACTGAGCGGAGTGTTTGAAAAGCTGTCTTTTGTGTAGTAATGGTCTGTCAGCTGGATCAGGAATGAAGCCATTCAGGCTTGTTGGCCCAAAGTGAGAAAAGA
The DNA here is from genome assembly GCA_037177535.1 of Pseudomugil gertrudae. Taxonomy (NCBI): domain Eukaryota; kingdom Metazoa; phylum Chordata; class Actinopteri; order Atheriniformes; family Pseudomugilidae; genus Pseudomugil; species Pseudomugil gertrudae. The sequence continues at coordinate 11,630,135 of JBAMHV010000018.1, forward strand.
AAGAGTAGGTAAAGTGGGGAGCCCCCCTTCTCGTAACACTTTTTCTTTGTAGTGTCATGTCTCACATTCTCTCTTCTGTGTCTCCATTTTTTCTGTCTTGTTTGACCCACATAACTGTTTGGCGCAGCAGCCTGTCTGTGGCCCTGCCTGTCTCTTACCTCCCCCAGTTAAAGCCTTTGGCTCTTTGTCTTAGTGCTGGATTACTACTGAAATGGACAAGGCACTATCCCTCCCTTTAGCAACATATACAAACGCATTTCGTCTCTCTCGAGTAGCTCCACACACTCATCTATTGCCCCCCACACCACACTTCTGCCTCTCCTGCCAAATCTTTTTACAAATGTAGGAAGAAAAGAGAGTGTGCTAGACACTCCAAGCGCTACAGGCTCAGACAGGCAGAGCAATATTCCCCCACCAGATTCCTGGCATGCCATAGTAACCTGCTGGATCCTCTTTCAAACCGTCAGACCCCTTGTTGAGGCGCAGGCTTTATATCTACAAACAAGTGCTTGTAGTACTTAAATGTCTCTTTACCACTTTTGACTTTATGAGTGTGTTTGTGTTCCAAAGTTGTTAGTTTATCACGAAGTTGTTTCTCTATGCCACTAACACTTTGCTCTGTGTTAGTTTCACGTTGCCGATGTAACCAGCTGCATTTAATTGCACATGTGATGCTTGTACTTGCAGAGGAGCTACAGTTGAGTGCTGAAGGTGAGAGAGCCATTCATAACCAGGGAGCATGCAGCTGGTCTGCTGGTGGGTTCTTGGATCTGTCAACATCCCACAAGGACAAGAATAGAAGCCTGTTGAGACTCTGTAGATTTCAGTGTATTATAATTATATGCTGTGATAGGATATGTGGTTGTAACACACAGGAAGAGTTTGTTGCAATGAAGGCTTGGTTTGGACTGATGTTGCGTCTTGTGTCCTTGGCTTCGCTCTGAACTTCTCCATCACTTTTTCTTTTTGCATTTTCATAAATGCATTTTTTGCTTACACCTGTCTCATTTTTCTCTTCTGCAGGATAGAAGATGTCTGCAGATGCCTTTGGAGCTGGAAGCAGCGATGCCCAGCAGGCCTTGCAGTCCTTTTGGCCTCGTGTCATGGAGGAGATCAGGAACCTGACTATGGTACAGATTCAAGCATTTCATCTCCCTGTATTCAGATATACATTTTCTTTCAGGATAACCAACATCTATCTGTTATTTTCAGAAGGATTTCCGTGTGCAGGAGCTGCCACTGGCTCGAATCAAGAAAATTATGAAGTTGGATGAGGACGTCAAGGTAACAAAAGAATCTAAATAATGAGCTGTTGTAATGAAAATATTGTCATTTTAGGGCACTATTAAAAAGATGATTATAATTTCTTTAAAAACTAGATATTTATTCCTGAAATATGTTTTTAGAGGGCAAGTTTCCAACTCCAAGGATGTTGTGACAGAAAACAGAACAATTATTATTCTGAAAGGCTTAGTTGTTTGCAAACATGGGGTGGATTTCACCACTTTGGAAACAATGGCATGTATTACCGTTAAGAGCAATGTTTCTGAACTTATAATTGTAAAAGAATTAGGGATTTTATCATCTACAGTACATAATATAAAAAAATTCAGAGAATTTGGAGAGTTTTCTGCATTAAGCAACAAGGCTGAAAACCAACATTGAACGGCTTTGACCTTCGATCCCTCGGGCCGCGCTGCATTAAAAACCAACACCACAGTGTAAAGGATATTACCATGTGGGCGGGGAACACTTTAGAAAACCATTATCAGTTAACGGTTCGCCACTACAAGTGCAAGTTTAAACTCTACTGTGCGATAAAAAGTCCTCTATCACATACACATTATAACACTACTGGTTTCTCTGGGCTGAAAATCATCCGAGATGATGCAAAGTGGAAACGTGTGGTGGTCTGACGAGCCCACGTTTCAGACTGTAAGTGAAAATCATTGTGTCCTCTGGGCCACAGAGGTAAGGGGCTATCTGTAATGTTATCAGTGCAAAAGCCAGCGTCTGTGATGGTTTTATGGTTGTGTTAATGCACAAGGCATGGGTAACCTGCACATCTGTAAAAGCACCATTAATGTTTGCATGTATCGGTTTTGAAGCAACATATGCTGCATCCAGGCAATTTTCTAATTCAAGGATGTCCCGGGTTGTTTCAGCAAGACGATGCCAACCACATTAAAAAATTCCTGCAATAGGAGCTGAAACAGATCCTATAAATGGAGTTCTGGAGTTCCTGTTTCTCTTATGGTGTAAGCGTAAAGATCAGGAACTTTCTGTCACATGAGCTACAAAAATGTTTCAGCATTCCTCGTAGTATCATTACAAAGCTTTCATGTCAGATTGCTGTGTCTCTGTTGTATACACGCTCTCTTTCAGAGGAAGAAAACCATCTTTCAACCTTTATCATCTGTGCACAGTTGTGGCTTACGGCAGTGTGATTTTCCTCCATTTGGACCAGTTAAACATAATTGACTATTCAGACTCCGACAAAAAGGCTGCTGTGTATGTGCTTTAAACATATAGTGTCTGCAGTGCTATGCTATCCTCTTAGTTAGGCAGCAGCTTAAAGCAGTAAAGGGATCAGGAGATCACTAACATATCTGAGGGAAAGACCCTTCTGTCCGTCCTGACACAGCAGCTTTTAGCACGTGTGCAGGACATGTCAGTGGTGGTTTATAGTGGCAGATCATGTACATTTAGGGTTTACTTTTATGCTCATTGGAGCTCAGTTTCACTGAGTAGATAATAGTAGTACAATCTAATATGTATATAAATTATTTAATTTTGATTTCATCATTTATTTGTCATGAAGTCTTCTTATCAATGGTAGAACTGTAATGAAGGGCACTTGTGAAGATTATTGACACAATTTATGTGTGTTTGATTTGCAGACAAAAATGTAAAGCACAAAATAAAACTGGAAGGATTTATGGATTTATTTTTGACATAATCTCCTCCTTACAGATGATCAGCGCAGAGGCGCCTGTCCTGTTTGCCAAAGCTGCTCAGATCTTCATCACAGAGCTCACTCTCAGAGCATGGATCCATACTGAGGACAACAAGAGACGAACACTACAGGTTAAAAATGAGTTCCTAAATGTATCACAATTTAAAGAAACCACCCGCCCTTTCACATGAAATCTATGCATTCAGTGCTCATGTTTGCATATAAAGAGAGACCCATACCAATAACCCCATAAGAATGATCTCTGATTTAGTATATCTATTTGACTTTAAAATCAAAGCTAAGCAGACGCCATTGACCCGCTCTTTGCCCCATTGCCATTTTTTACTAGTTCAGCTATGTCAAAGTAGAATAGCATGGTGTCTGGACAAATATAATAAAAAACTAATGGTTTGGAAAAGTCCAGGAACTTGTGTCTTATTAAAGTGTAGAATGAAACGCTGTAGAGGAAACTATGAAAGCCTTTAGCAGGTCACAATGTTACCACATGTTGAAAAAACAATATTAAATGTTATGGAATTATACTCATTTTTAGTATAAATCTGTGATTGATTTTTAAATGCATTGCAGACTTTCAGTAGAAACATCACTGTCTTTTAATTTTTATATAATTTAATCTTACAACAAAGATGAGGCATCAGCTATTTGTGACTCTCCACCTGATGACTGTGTGATTTATTTCTTTTGCCCAAGTGAAGAAAAACAGCCTCCCATTGTAAACGGAGCATGCCAATTGGTTCACCATAGCAACTCTCATCAATAGAGCAAGTGTAGATGTGACCTGATGTTACCAGATATTAATCAAGCTACTATAAATAGCCTGTAGTACAGGGAGGGCCACAATGGGGGGGTCCTGACAGCCAATATCCTGTGGAAAATTCCACAGAGACAGCAAACTACTGTGGATATAAGAAGGCATATAAAAGCCAAGCATGCACTCATGCCAGGAGGAAAATGTCATTCCTGTTGTTATCTACTTTATCTCGGACTCAGATTTCAGACGGGAATGAGAGAAAAAGTGTGTTTATTCCTTTATTCACTGTTAAAGTAGAAAGTTTTTTTTGTACCAGTGAGCTGCAAGGCTAATGGTTTTATTTTATTCATTTGTTTTTCCTTATATTTGATATATTTTCAATTCCCTCTTTTTATCTCACGGAATTGTTTTATCAATAAGAAACCATAAATATAAAAAAAGACCAGTACATTTTCCTCGAGAACAATATGATATATCCACCACTCCTGGGACAAAGCCTCCCAGTAGGATAATAAATAGCAAAAGTAAGGCTAGTTGTGTGATTCCTACCGTCGCCATCTTGGCAGCGTGGCGCGTGCTGTGGCTCCTGGAAAATAGAAAAGAGCTTAGAGAGGGGCTGTGAGTGTAGGGATGGATGATTGACATCTATCAAACTCCAAGCTGCCTGTAGTTAAGAGCTAACTGAGATAACTCTAACAGAAGCTAACTGGCTAACAGAGGTAAGTGGGCTAAAGCTAAGGCATGCTGTTAGCTGGCTATAAAACACATTTGTGCTACACTCCGTCTTGAATATTGTGTACTGTGGATATTGGACACCTGTCAATCAAAAGAAAACTGCTGTAATTATTCTAATTTTAAGATTAGATGGGGTAAACACGACCTATTAAACCTAAAGTGGTTTTTGTACCAAATACTGCAAACTACTTGAATCTTACTGTAATTTCTTGTTTGGCAATTTCAGGAGTGTTGACCTCAAACCTTATGACATGTTTATATATAGATAGCTGCATTTATATAATTGAACTAATTAAAGTATAACTTTTTTGTGTCTTGTTTCACAGAGGAATGACATTGCAATGGCAATAACAAAGTTTGACCAGTTTGACTTCCTGATTGACATCGTGCCCAGGGATGACTTGAAGCCCCCTAAACGGCAGGTAGGGAAGCAAAAGCTTTCTTTTGTCTTCTTTTAGCTCCAACACAGTTAATGGAAAACTGCTTTGAGCTTTTCAGAGAAAGAACTTGTTGCATTTTCACGTTTGCGACTCAGGCGGTCATCTCTGCTACTCTACTACCTTTGTTGGCAATGTGGAGGTGCTGTAAACATCCTTGACTGGAAGCTGGGGTTTTGGCAGCGAGGGCTTTCAGTCGGATGTTTGCAGCATCTTATTGCTACAGACAGCCAACAGTAACCCCAACAATTAAACTAGTCGGTACCACTAAGTGCCTAATTGTTACTAGCACTACTAAATAAGTTCATATTACCTAATAGGGTATAAATCCGTAAAGATAGTGAAAGAAAGGAGGCAGATGATGGACTGTAAATGACTTGGTGTACCAGATGGAGAGGCGAGACATTTATATTTGTTGTCAAGTAGACTGTCTCCAGGCATGTAAACATCCTACACTCTCAGCTGTGTTGTCATGGAGCTGGGAGAGGGGTGTTTACTCTTCTGGTGATGGAGAAACATCATGAAGATGAAACCCTGATCATTAGTCACTTATGAAACTGAATGATCCAGGTCAGTGTTTTCCAGTAATTGTAATGATACCATCAAGACCTGGATTCAAGCAACCATCTCAGTGACTAACCTGCTCATCTCTAACCTGCTGAGCAGTGCTGAATAAAATGAATACCAACATACTCTAACATTGCTTTTTTTTGTAGCTGATCTTAGACCTGCAGATCCATGAATGTGTTAATGATTATGGTGTTAATTGTGTAGATTAGTTTCATTTTATACTCACACAAGGGTCACAGATGGTTTTGAAAGCAGCTTTTAGTTTAGAGTTTATTGGCCAGAATGATCGTTGTCCTGGATCTGACTTTCAGATTATGTTACTCTGCTCCAGCTACATCCTATCAGTTATTTATCAGACCTGCTCTCCTCTACCATTACACCTGCAAAAATAATTCATGGAGATGTAAAGGACTGATAGGCCTCCAATGTGTGTGTGTGTGTGTGTGTGTGTGTGTCACACCTTCAGGAGGAGATGCGTCAGTCAGTAGCTCCGGCAGAACCGGTGCAGTACTATTTCACCTTGGCTCAACAACCTGGAGCCGTACAGGTGCAAGGTGCACAGCAGGGTCAGCAGGCTGGTGCACAGACTGCCACGACCATCCAACCTGGACAGATTATCATCACTCAGCCACAGCAAGGACAGGTGCTCCTCTTTTCTTTCCCTCCTATATTTAATTCCTTTGAAAACTTCTTTGGCACCATTATAAAGGTTACAAATGGATTACAATGAAGCTATAACAAACACCACAAAGAGAATCTTAGTCTCTAAAGCACCACATGCAGGGGCTCTGATCAAGTAAGGACGTTCACAGTGAGATGATCAACATAAGGCCTCCATGTGTTATACACAGTGTATAGAGTGTTATACATGTTAGGAAGTCAAATGGAGTGTGTTCCAATATTCTTCTTCTCCAGGAACGACCTCTAATTCTTCCCTTCAAGAGCTTTTCTCAGGATTGTGACTAATCAAAGGACATGCATGTAAAAGTCACAGTGTGGACATTGCATCTCAACTCAAACAGAATACTGTCTGGTTTCTTGCATATTTCTTTATGTTTAACTGTAATTTGCACCTGATGTGGCTGTGTTATTTAATCGTACAGCTGTAGAAAGATGGGAGCATGGTTGTCTGTCTGGAGTCCTGATTTGCAGGGTGTGTTGCCATGAAGGTGACATTGCAGGAAAATGTTTATAAGGAAATGTTTTCTTAAACTGTCATGTTTTTCCTTGTTTGATTCTCAGAAGCGTTCTTCTAAACTATGCAGAAACAAGTGAAAATAAGCAGTGTTTTTATTCAGAGGCCCGCTCCATGAGCACAGTTGCTTTCCTGTCTTTTGCAGGTTATTGGCGAGAGCGTATTCTTCCGCAGGGTTGTAGTTTTTAGCCAAACATTCGCGGCATCATCCAGTTGTCTTTCTTTCTAATGATTCACTCCTGCTACTTTTCCAGCTTTGCACCTTTTCTCTCCAGTTTGGTCTCTGCATGTTGTGTAGCTGTGCTGCTGTGGGGCGGCATGCTGTTTCAGCAGACTGCCTTTAGCTGAGCTGTCATACTTGTTTAGAACTGGTGTGATTCACTATCCTGCTACTGCTGCAGTCCCCAGTCGCACTTTGACACTCACCCAACATAGACTCAATCGTAGACTTAACTCTGTAGCACAGTGAATGACACAAATAAATTTTGATCGTGTCAAAGTGTTCTCCAACAAGGGAAATCATCCTCATTAAATTTCTTCCTATACCTTTACATCTCCATCATCTCTCCTCAGTATATTGTGATCACATCATCAGTGCTTTGTAGTAGATGGATTAAGCATGTAACATGTTTGGTTTAAGTCCTGTGGATACGGAAAGTAAATGGGATTTCATAGCCATTATTTCTGTGACTTAGCTGTTTATTAGTATAAAATTAGTGATATTTGTAAAATCTTTAGTAACTCTTAGCTTCACTAAATGTAACCGTAGTGTCCGTTTATTTTAAGAAGGGAACCCTTGCTCAGCTTGGGGCTGGAATCAGAGGATTTGCAGCTAGACTAATTATCATCGAGGACTGGCAGATCAGGCTGAAAGCAATATGTTTTTTCTCCTGATTATCATGCAGGCGGGACACAATTGCTGCAAACATTTGCACACAGCCATTCTTTGGTTTGGACATTTTTAACCGAGTCAGTAAAAACCAAACTCATTAAGAAGAATATGTATAATATGCTAAGTAACTGTGTTTACTGTGTCTAACCAGCTAGCAGTCTCTGGCATCTTTAATGGGTGTCAGTGATGAACAAGTAAAGCTAGAATGAGGGAAATGGATGGCTAGTTTCTGGCCTCAAGCATAGATTATTCAGGGATTTGATACATCACCAGGATCCCAAAATATGCAACCCTGAGCAGGAAATGCTTCTGTGAGGTTGTGTTGAGTTTTTGTTTCATGGCATACACACAAACCGCTGAATGCAAGTATCAAAGCAGTACACTGTTTTTACAGCAGACATTTGGGAGAGGGCTGTAATTCCTCAGTTTATTTTTATTAGTAGTTTATATTACCTCTGTTCAGCAAACAGGATGGTAGCTTTGATTTTTAACCAGTTCAGACTGACTTATTTCTGTGTGTGTGTTTTTATTACGCCTGGGCTTCTTTTATCATTTTGCTAGTTCTGCTCCAAGTTGTCTCTTCATGCCTTTAAACCAGATTTGCTGCTTAATGCCTTCTTTGTCATTCTGTCTGATGCTGAAGCTTGCTCTGCATACACGGCCCTCATGCTTACATTTGTGCTCTGAGTTGTTGCAGTCGCTGCTTTCTCACTGTGTTTCTTTCTCTCATTCTCTCATACCGTTCTGTCGGCCATCAGATGTTGCAAGGTGCCACCATGCAGCAGTTACAGCAAGTGCAGGTGCAATCACAAGGCACACCCATCACGGTAAACACAGAACTTTTATATGTTCCCTAACCACACACTTGGAGGTCACACTCGGTGCTGCAGCCTGCTCAGGTGACCGAGGTCTGTCGAGATGGCTGCACGAGATCAGATGGCTTCTGTTAGATAATGTGACAGATGGAAAAGGAAGAGAGGACTTGAACCTTGTGTTGTCACCTCATGTCGCCATGTCTTTTATTCCTGCTTGGTGATCTTTTGACAGGCTTTTAAAAGTTTTGTGCTCCAGGGACTTCATTGATTTTCTGTTGGCACTAATTAGTTTATATGCTGTCTGTCTTTTCTTTCTTTTTCTGCTCTTTTAGAGTGCACCTGTAGCGATGCAGGTGGGTGAGGGCCAGCAGGTGCAGATTGTCCAGGCTGCTGCAGCCCAGGGTCAAGCTCAAACCGCTCAAGCCCAAGGCCAGACCATGCAGGTCATGCAACAGATCATCACCAACACCGGAGAGATCCAGCAAATCCCGGTAAGAGGTTATAACAGAGTTATAGCTGGAAAGGACAAGTAACAGGCATTAGGCGAGACGGGGGGAAGAAGCAGCATACTGGTGTTCAAAGAGGAATAAATGAAAAAAGATATTTGTCTTTGGTGGTGTGAATTTTCCATTTTGAACCACAAATTTTCAACAATTAATCCACCAGAGGGAAGTGTTCTTTATAGCCCAGAGGAGGAAAATGGCTGTGTCCTCTGTGTTCAAATGACCTTTGCTCTAAACCAAACTCTGTCTCCCTCTTGTGGTGGTTGATTGTAGGTGCAACTGAATACAGGGCAGCTACAATACATCCGTCTAGCTCAGCCTGTATCTGGAGCACAAGTGGTCCAGGGACAGATTCAGACTCTTGCAAACACCCAGCAGGTAACTGCTCCAGCAAATGTGCTTACAAATGTTGTGTAAATGTGACAGGATGGTTTATATGAAGCCAAAGCACATTGAGTGAATAAGTTGTGTTTTCTTCAGATCACACAGACTGAGGTGCAGCAAGGGCAGCAGCAATTCAACCAGTTTACTGATGGACAGGTATGGATTGCTTTATTACTTACTACACCTTTGTGTAGTTGTATTGGGTTAGCTTTGCTCTCATTTCAACTTTTTAGCAGCTGATATGAATATTCTTAATAACAATTAATAAACAAAACCCAAAATGAGATAAAAGATTCTGGCTAAGATCAAAGGTGCTGCTCTGCACTGCACAGTTCAACAAGTCAGCAATAAAGAAAGTTACGATTATAAGTAAAATACAATTCAAGGTGTTGGTAAGAAACAACCTAAACTAGAATGGCACCAGCCTTCAACCTGTTTTTCTGTTTTTCAGCAATTGTATCAAATACAACAGGTGACAATGCCAGCAGGACAGGAGCTGACCCAGCCAATGTTCATCCAGTCCACCAGCCAGACAGCTGACGCACAGGTCACGCAGGTCAGCACCGACTGAGTCCAGGAAAATTCTGCACACTCAAAACGCGCACCAGCCCATGTGACGTGAACAGACGCCATCGACTTCCACATCTTTACGTTTTTTTTTTAACGTAGTGTTCTTGGAAACGAGGGACCTGAAGTCTTGCAACACTCATGTTTTGTAATAAATTTAGTACACTGGAGGAGAAACCAAAGGGACAGTATTTGACTTTATCACAATCAAATATCACATTGCATCCGTGCTTACAGTTTACTTTTTGCCCCTTTTTATTGCTCACTTCAAACATAGAAAAGCTGCTCCCACGTCCACAGTCCCTGACGTTTCCCCTCATCTCATGTCCAATCTTCAAGTTAGTATAGGAAAGCATCGCTGACACCAGACTTTCTGCTTTTCATTTAAAAATAAGCTGCAAAAAATGTCTTTGTCACCCACATATCTTTGGCTGAAAGTGGTCAGGGGATTCTTCATCTTCTTTTTCCTCGTACATGAGTCCCATTCTCTTCAATGTTTAAGTAATTAATGTGTAAAATGAAGCCATATACCTCAGATATCACTTCTACAGCAAGTCAGTCTAAGAGATGTTGACAAGAGGTTATAAGGTTGGATCATTTTATGTATGTGTTGTGTTGTTTTCCACATTGATGTTGAAGCATGGGTTTATGTTAGGGTTCAGACTGTACAGGAGAGTGCATTCTTGTGTTTTCAATCCCAACATTTGTCCTCACCCTTCCATATTGTTTGTTTTATTCACTTTACAGAGCAGAGACGCTCTCTGCCTTTATGCATTTGAACACAGCCCTCTCTGCCTGGGTGGTTTTGGAGAGTCTTGTGCCCTGGTTTAAGTCTTATGTACAAACACATGACTCCATCTGGAGGGAAAGAAAGCCCTTTTTTTAGAGCTCTTTTTGTTCAGTACAAGTGTTTGTTTTGTTTTTTTTCTCAATAATGTTAAACGTCACAACTTTTCCCATACGTTTTTGTACAGTAATTATTGTCCATGTTATTGTTTTTTGCATGTAGTTTGAACTTCAAGCATGACATGCAAAAAATGGGTACAATGTTATTTTTTTATCTTTTTTTTTTTTGTAAACCAATTATGTTTTGTGGGAAAAAAAATAAAAGTTGTAACTTGTCTTTAATAGTGCTGTTCTGTGGTTACGTCCATCTTTTCACCAGAGCCAAAACAGCTTCCACTGCTGTAGCTTTTGAAGCACCAGTTGAGACCGTTGTTGTATTCTCAAATAACCACAAGAGGGCGACATCGGTCGATCATACAAGTACTGCACACATTCACATTTGGGACACCTGCATTTATTCCCAAACACTAGTTTACCGTTTTTATCAGGGACATTGTTTAAGCAGCGCTGCTGTACGAGTCGTGCACAGCACTCTGGATGTCCATTTAAAGCTAGTGTCTGTGCTGCGTGTAAAAGCAGCCTATATGAACACCACTAATCTAATTTCTGCTGCCTGTCTGCAGCGCTGCAGAAGTTTCATGTTCCACAAAGAGAGAGCAGGTAACAATAGAGTCACGAGTTATTTGGCTGGAGACTGCTCAGCTCGAGTGAGATCAGACGGCATTCCTCATCTGACCTAAATCTTAAAAGGAAAGGGGTAATTACGGTGAAGCTGAAAATTAGGCAGGCAGAATGTCCCGAGTTAGCGGAAATAATAAGTCACTTTAAAATAGTGTCAGAGCTGAAAGCTGGAGTGCAAAAACTGCAAGCATTTAAAATAAGTTTATCATCAAGTTATGTTTAAAAATGTTTCTGCCAGCCTTTTATTTTTTAGGTGTCAGGAGCCGAAGCCAGAAGCACACCATACTCACTGGAAGGTCCTTCCCTAATCCACTTAATCACTGAACAATAACGACATTAATGAGTGCGGACTCATGCTCAGCTCTCTCTAATAAGACGACCAGAGATTGTAAGAGCGTTTGAGCTTAAATCAAGCATGAGAAGGATTGTCTGCTGGTATTTTTCTTGGCCGGCTCACCTGGTCAGATTGAGGCAGCTTTGCTCTGGAGCTGCCTGCTCTGGCTGTGGTCTGAACCTTGTGATTGGGCCTCAACAGCAGCTGGTCCCACCAAGCTTTGAAACAAACCAGCAGCAGACTTTCATTGAGATTGGCTTTGAGCTGGATCTTTATTTCTGCCTTTCTGCTCCTGGCTTCAGATGCAAAATGCTTGTAACAAAACTGGCCTGTTAATCAGCAAAATAGTCCCACGCATACTCTGAGGATCTACACTGTAACCACTCCTCATTTTCAAACAAGTTTTCCATAAAAATGTTTCCTTCAGGAGCTTTTGAGTCCTTTTCCATAACATCTACAGCAGCGCTTAGAGTGGTAGTAAGTTACAAAGGGTCTTTTGACTGGTGATGAATGAATAACTGAGCATGGTCTCTTGTGAACATAGAGTAATTTCCTTCCTCAGTCTCTGCTTTGTGTCGTTGACACATTCATATTCATATTGCTGAATGGCAGATTGTCAGGCTGGGCAGTTGAGGAAAACTGCTCCACGTCAGCTGACATTTTCATGATGTCTACGTGATGGTCAGAGTGAGCGGCTCACCAAGGGTTAGTGCTCCAAACACACTACTGTTTGACAAACTCATTTCATCTCCCCAAAGACTATAACCAGACTTTAACATTAACCCAACACAACAACTCTGCTGCCTCAAACTCCTCCCATTTCCATGTCCCACTGAGGTTTTCCATCGAGAAAGATGTGTGTAAAAGGGAAGGAAACATGAAAAGAAGAAGAGAAGAAATTAAATAAAGGAAAACAAGACTGCGGTCTGGGAAAGCCATTAGGCAACACAAGTAAAGGTCCAAGTGCGCAAAGGAAATAAAAGGTTGGTGGGGTTAGACAGAGTGAATTTGCACTGCACGTGTGATACACAATTGCTGATGTGAGTATTTTTAAGTTCCCATAGATTCCCTGAGTGGCTGTATACTCCCGGAGCTCAGCGGGCTCTGTGGGGCGTGAGGGAATGCTTAGAGTCAGGAGTGCACTGGTATAAACAACACAGAGAGAGGGGAGAGGTGGGCGTTAAGGGGGTCACAGCAGATTCCTTACAGTGAGCTCCTCTTGTCCACTCCAGCTTGCTGTAATTCCACCGTCATACATAAGCCGCTGATAAGTGCCATTTAAGCTTTTCATAAGATTGTGGAAACACGTCTGTGTGGTTTTATGCATTTGTGCCATCAACCATTCCTTCCACACGTTATAGTCAGACCATACTCAGCTGTTATATGTTGTCACATGGCTGTTTAGAGCCCAGAAGCCCCACTGGATGCTCCTCCCAGACCAGAAGTGTTGATGACTAAATAAAAGTACCTCTGAAGCAGGGTACTGTAATAGAAAGTGTGTGGGTGTGTCATGCCGAAACTTTGATTTTTAATCTCAGGGGTACACACACAGCTCACCAGTCTATCAACACCTTTTTCTTTAGTTGCCACCTGGCTTGGTTTGGCCTACTGAGAGATGAAGAGGAGAGGGATTCAGCCAAGCAGGCAACAAGAGCTTACCTCAAATGTTTATCGTGAGGTGAGCTTGATTGAAAAATTCCTATTACATAAAACATCCAAAGGTAAATGTCCTTCATCTGCAGTAATACCCTTAAAAGGCAGGAATTAAACTTGTCTCCTGTCATGAAATAATTTAATTTAATATGTTTCTTTTGCTAAAGGACCAGTCCTTAAATATTTTCAGTCCAATTACACTAATATCCCCTTCTTAGTCAAGAATGTTAAATTGAAAGAACATCAGCCATTATTGGCTCCTTATTTGATCCCAAACTATAAGCTCTGTCATACTCCATTTTTCAAACCCTGAATCAATCAATCTATCTATCTATCTATCTATCTATCTATCTATCTATCTATCTATCTATCTATCTATCTATCTATCT
>JBAMHV010000018.1:11678377-11698993 GCA_037177535.1 Pseudomugil gertrudae
CCGGCTTCCTCCCACAGTCCAAAGACATGCACCTTGGGGATAGGCTGATTGGAGACTAAATTGCCCATAGGAGTGAATGTGTGTGTGTGCGCATGGTTGTTTGTCTATGTGTGTTAGTCCTGTGATGGACTGGCGACCTGTCCAGGGTGTACCCCGCCTCTCGCCCGATATCAGCTGGGATTGGCTCCAGCCCCCTCCGCGACCCCATTCAGGGAAAAGCGGTAGAAAATGAATGGATGGATGGATTTGGGGAAATTTAAACTAAAAGCTGCACATTAATTACAATTGATGGTAAAACCTTCATATAACCTATAAGCCTGAGATATTGATCATCTAACACAATCATTCTTTTAACGTTAAAATCCTCCTTTTAACTGTCTTCCTTCCAAAGATGGAAAGACACTTTGTGTCAGGACAGGTGAGCATTTTGTCTGCTTTGTCCACAACGTCTTTTGATTTCAGTCCTGTAAGTTTTTATTTAAAAAAATGAGAAAAAGGAGAAAAATCTCTATATAGTTGATGTGCAGCTCAGCTCCTGGTGCAAACCATGATTAACATCCCAACCACTGCCACGCTGCACCAGCTGATCACCCAGTAACAAGTAACAAGTACATTAAACTATCCATAAACACTGATTTGATAGTTTAGATTAAATAGATAACTTGGATGTCTTGTTAAGACAACACATGGTAAATATTTGCTACACCAGGGCGATGTTTAAATGAGCTGAGAAACAGTTTACAGGGTGCTGTTCGCTTCCACAAAACACACTGTTTGTAAAAGTTGGTTGTAGCTACCATGACATGGCTCATTGATCTGTGAACTACTGTCCACTTGTTTTAAATGGAACCATCCAGATTTAATCTTCACGCTCCACAAGCGAAATTAGGGATTGATGCTATTACATCATTTGGAAAATCCTTACTCAGGGAACAAATTAATTTAGAAGTTATGTATTTTCTCATAATCTGACTTTTTGCAACTGGAGGCGTCACCCCCATTGCTGGCCATGATGAAAAATGCTTTTATAATTTCTAAACTCGGAGGCTACATTGGTTTTTCTTCAGTCTGTGTTCCATGAAAACTTTTATAAGTTTTTTATTTGGTGTAAAGTTTACATGAGTCACATATTTTATATCAAAGACTTTCCGTTTGAGAGACGTGTACAGCCATAAAAATATCATTTTCCTTTTAACGTGATCTGTGATTGATTTGTAGGAGTTTGTCATGATCGTGGTTTTTGGCATGGAGTACTTCATTCGGATCTGGGCAGCCGGCTGTTGTTGCAGATACCGTGGATGGCAAGGTCGTCTTAGATTTGCCAGGAAGCCCTTCTGTGTTATAGGTATGTGTGCATGTGTGTGAAACAGTAGATGAAACCTGTGTCATGTGAAGCAGCACCAGAACTAATCATCTGATAAAACCCTTCCTGTGCTGTAGACTTCATAGTGTTTGTGGCATCGCTGGCAGTGATTGCTGCAGGGACTCAGGGCAACATCTTTGCCACATCAGCCCTGCGCAGCATGCGGTTCCTGCAGATTTTACGCATGGTCCGTATGGATCGACGGGGAGGCACCTGGAAACTACTGGGCTCAGTGGTTTATGCTCACAGTAAGGTGGGGAAACAGACCATTGCACGTTTTTAACATTAAATTCTGACAGCTGTCATTGAAGGGTTTGTGGCGATAACTATGATGATCATTGATTATATAAACAGCTTATTGCTGTAATAGAAAATGTGCTGAGTACAATGATTATTCATTTTGTACTTTGTGTTTGATGGCCTGAAACATCACACTCACTTTTACACTCAGTTTGTTGTTACTGTTGGTGCAGAGTTTAATGCCTGACACTCATTTTTCAGCTGCAAAACATGCATCAGCTGTCTAAGCATAACAGTGCAGCAGGTCAAGCACAAGCAGAACGTAATAATGAGGATAACTTATCCAATAATGACGATAGTGATGTGGTAATGACAGCAGGGAATATAGTAAAGATGCTACTGCTTGATTGACACCCAACTCTCTGTCTTGCAGGAGTTAATTACAGCCTGGTATATCGGTTTCTTGGTCCTCATTTTTGCCTCATTCCTTGTCTACCTGGCTGAGAAAGATAACAACTCAGATTTTAGCACCTATGCAGACTCCCTCTGGTGGGGAACTGTAAGTACTGCACAAAGCTTGCCTTTGCAACATTTTGACATCTGCTTTTTATTCTTTTAGAGCCACAACTCATTGCACGCGTTTCATTCTTCTACACTGATTGTATTTTGTGTGCTACATCAGTTTTGCTTCATCCTCTTAGATAACTTTGACCACTATTGGCTACGGTGACAAGACCCCTCGAACGTGGCAAGGACGACTGCTTGCTGCTGGTTTCGCACTTCTGGGAGTATCCTTCTTTGCCTTGCCCGCTGTAAGTAGCTTATACTTTCTAACATTCCAGGTTGAGTCCTGCAGATTATTCCAAAGTCCTGACTTTGATTTGAACTTTAACCCTTAGGGAATTTTGGGTTCGGGATTTGCCCTGAAGGTTCAGGAACAGCACAGACAGAAACACTTTGAGAAGAGGAGGATGCCTGCTGCCAACCTCATACAGGTAATGAGAGTTATGTGGACTACTTAGCATTCACACTGTGAGGGAAAGTAAGGTTTCTATTTAACCCCTGTGTGTGTGGTTTTCCTTAGGCTGCATGGCGTCTCTATTCCACTGATGCCAAACACTCCTATCTAACAGCTACATGGTACTTCTATGACAGCATGTTGCCTTCATTCAGGTTAGTGCTCCAGCCAGTTCCTGAGGTCAGCTCTGAGTGGATCCACCCAGAATCAGAGATATGTGGGTGGACCTTGTTTTTTAAAGCACATATCTCACAAGGGAAATACTAATCAAAGAGGCTAATCCCTTCAGTTAAGGTCATGTTCACACCGCTTGATGTTTAAGGATCGGGTCAGCTGGGCACATATTTGTTGGATAATTATCAGGTGCAAGCACACATGATAAAAAGTCATTTGTCTTACTCTTGGCAGTGTTGATGGGCTGCATGATATATATATTTATATATTGATTCTCTCTCCAAAATTGGTTGGCAGCTAAAAAAACTAGTGTATAAAAAAGCATTCCTCTTTAACCATAGCTGCATTTTAATGGACGTTGTATCATGTCTGAGGACATGGCTGCTGTTTACCTTTTCCCAATATTAGTCGACAGGGGTGAGCAAAACAAAAATACTTTATTTAACTTGAAATAAAATGGAGTGATTAATAGGCTCATGAACTAATAATAAGTTTTGCTTTTTTAAAGTAAAAAGTCATTATAAATTGTATTTTCATTTGATAAAAATGATTTGCTTCATTTTAAACTCTTTCTATGATCATTATTAGGCTATATATTTTAGTAAATAAAAATAGATAATAAAAAATAAATAAAGACTAAAAGAACTAAAAACATTGATGAAACATGATTTAAAGTGAACAATATCTTTCACTCATGAAGCTCACATTCCCCCGTCATGTGTTCATTTTCTTCACTGCTTAGTCCATCAGGGTTTCAGGAAATCTGGAGTCTATTCCAGCTAATAGCAGGTGAGAGGCAAGGCACACCCGTGGACAGGTCTACAGTCCATCACAGGGTCAACACAGAGAGACAAACATCTATTCAGGCTCACATTGACTCCTCACATGCAGAAAGTGTGACCAATTATCCTAACATGCCATGCCATGTCCTTGGCCGGTGGGAGGGAGCCAGAATATGCAGCGAGAACGTGCATACACAGGGTGAACATGCAAACCAGTGACCTTCTTACTGTGAAGTTGCAGGTTCCAACCATCACACCACCATGCAGCCCTGTTCTCCCTCATTTTTATGATTTATATCCATCACTGCTTCTCTCAGTTATATTACTTAATATGCAAATAAATGATTGTCTAGTTAGTTTAAATTTGCATAAATACTTAATGTGTTATTTATTTAAAATTGGATGTATATATATTTTACATATACGATAAAGTATCCTTATTGTACAGTATGTACTGAACTGGTAAAAGACACGTAAACACAAACTAAATAGTGTCTGATTCCTCTTAGCAAAATAATAAGATCCTACATTGTTTAAAAGCACTTTTCAACACTTAACTTGTCCTTTAATCAAGTTTTTGTAAATTCCAGGTAAAAAAAATGAACAAAACAACATGTAATTTCAAAAGGGAATTCCCTTTTAGCTGAAATATATTTATTTGTTTCATATTGTATTCACATTTACCCTTTAAAATAAAACTGAAATATGTAAGTGGGAACTCGTTTGTCTTGATATGCAATGTCATATCCCTGTATTAATTTGACTAATATATATTGGCTTAAAAAGAGGGGAATATGAGAAATATGCATCTATTTTTATCAACATTAAGTTAAATTTACATCTTAGACCATTCAAGTTTGCATGTAAATTCATATCCAGGGTCCAAACTTAATTCTGATGAAGGCCTATAACTCCGGTCCTAGAGTGCCGCAATCCTGCAATCCTGCAAGTTTCCCTGTTGCAACACACCTGACACACATCAGACTTAATTAGCAGACTTGTGCAAAGCTTGGCTGTGTCCGAATGTGCACCCTATGCCCTACATAGTGCCCTATATAGTGGACACGCCATTTTGTAGGAGTGTTCGAATGCACTTTCAGAAATAAGTAGTTCCCTCAAAATTACCCACAATGCATCTTGAAAAGTAGTGAGCATCGATGGTCACTAGATGAGACTAACTGCTGTTAGCAAATAAATGCATCATGCAAGTTTATTGCAGGTAGAAAAGCACAGTTTAGAAGTCCTTTTTAAAAACAGTTTATTTGCTATTTGCAACATAGTCTAATGACAAATGGTAACATCTGTACGATAAGTATGTTGGTAAGGTTGGGTGTGTGGGTTGTGTTAAACCCCTTGGCTTTTGAGTGAAAGATCGCTGATTAAAAATCTTTTGAATTTTTTAAGTAATGATTTGTTTCTGCTGTACTTTGAGTGCTTATGGTTCTACTTTGCTGTCTCTGTTGATAAATACAATTATACTGTAAGTACTTTGATAGGGTTTTATGGTTAGGGTTAGAATACTTTAGTTTTATTGCTCACTGACACCAAATGACACCAAAACAACTTCCTAACAAAACACAATCTTTGCAAAGTTTTAACAGTTTTTACAACCCTTGTTGAGACTGGATTGTTGTGAAACAAAGAGATTAATTTTGGACCCTGCGTGCATCGTTTCTCTCATGTATTCCTCTTCTTTAGTGTTTGGACCATTGATTTGGACTTTTTGTGGCTTTTCCACTGTCTGCATTTTTTTTTGTTCATTTGTCATGTGTTTTTTTGTTTGTGCACGTGGGTGTCAGAGAACTGACGCTACTGTTCAGTCACCTCCAGCGACAACGTAACACCAAGAAGGTTCTCCAGAACTCCTACCACACGCTGCTGTCTGGGCTGCGGCCCTACAGCTCCCCCTACCTGTCGGGGGACAGGTACGCACTTTACCACTTACAACACAGTTCATCCAGACAGGTGGCCAAAAGTCCAATCCCAAGGCACAAGTTAAAAAAAGACTTCATTCAACACACAAAGAAATCCAGAATGACTGCTCCCAGAGCCTTCGGCATGGAGGTGTACCTAACACCACTTCACTAACATCATCTGAGCCCACTGTGTTGCAGGGCCTCCGGCTACTCTGTGTCTTTGTCTGGCTAGCTCATACTCTCGCCTTCTCTCCCATCTTATGCCGTTTACTCATGGGCTTCCTCTTCCTGTCCTCCTCTTTCTTTCCCCTTTATGTCCGTTTTATCTTTTTCATGGCATCCATCATCCCTCCTCCATCTGTTCTCAGGAAGGCAAAAAGTCCATGCAGGTTTGTTCTACACGCCATGAGCTGTGCTTGTTGATTAAATGGTATTAGTAGTTGGAATGGATTTGCTCCACTAGCTCCGTTAGCGTATGCCTGAAACTTTAACCAAGGGTAAATGGGCTGATCGTGTAATAGGTTGTCAGATTCCTGCATGCGTTGGATATTCAGGTGTTTTTACTGGTAGAACTGTCTTGTTTTTGAGCAGCTGCTGTCATACCATGATGACTATACTCAGGTGAAACATTACCTGCTACCTTGGCATGATCCTCCACCAAATCCCGCCTCTTCCTATCTAACTGAATATGTCTCTATAATCCAAAATGGCCTCATAGATGCATCAAAGGGCTCTTTGGACTATTGAGATGACAAGCTCCCCTCCAGTTCACCTCTCTCCCTTTTTTTCTCCCCTTGGCTACACATCGTGTCACCGTGGGTTCTTCGTGTACCCGGGTTGTATCCCTGAACTCCCTCCACCCCGCTTCCTCCCCTCACCCTCTCTCCCTCTGCCTTGTGTGTTTCCCCAGTCAACTTCTTTCTAAAAAGCGGGGTCTCTTCCGGATTCATGCTGGCCGCAAGCAGAGGTATCCACGGCAACAAGCTTGTGCACGGGGCACGCTATATAACCACAGCTCCTTTAACTGCTCATGCTGCTTACCTGTGCCTGGACCCTTGAAATATTTGTGGAGGCGATGTAAAGGCTGTTGAAGCACCAAACCGCTCACAGTTTGTGAGTTTCAGAGAGGAGCTAAGTTGTGACATAAACATTTAAATTTTAGGACGATGGTGTCAAACAGGCTCTACATTCTGGTCCACAAATGTTCGCGTTTATCCTCTGCTTCAAAGACATTTTGGATATTTAGGTTTGTTTTAGTCATAAAGGCTGGACAAGCTCGGGCTATGTCCTGGATGGTTTATGACTGATTGATTAAACCCATGTTTTCCCTCTCGTCAAAGTATTTGATGAGACGGAAAAAATCTAGTGTTCCAAGCAAAAACTTGGAAGTTTAAACAGCTTGAGAAATGTCATGCTCTGCATTGGTTTCCTGTCTTTGTGCTTGGTTGGTCTGCTTATTTTATGTATTTGTTCTAAAATACTTTTTTTTTTTTTAGGTGTTTCTGTTTGCATGTAATATCCTTTCTTTGTTTTACAAGCATTCAATGAATGCATCCAAACCATTTACTTTCTTTCCCAGTGGCATGCAATGGGCTCTCACTCTATCTTCCCTCTTTCTTCCCGTCCACCTGAAGCTTTTCAGATTGCTTGGAGGAAATACTGTTTCCACTAACGTTCTCTAGCTGTTTAAATTTTCATTTAAATGGCTGGTTGCTGTGCATCACATGCAAGACAAAGAGTATATCATCAAATAAAAAAACTGTTTGGGTGAACAACGTGGCTGAAATTGCTCTGCGGTGCATGGCGTTTGCGTTGCCTTATGGATCCGTGACAGTATGCAACCTGTAAGTGGCTGTAGAGTGGGAGCTGTCCACAAGAGCATGCTACAACAGCAACATTAGGGGTCAATCTTTTGTAAAGTGGCTGCCAAATTGCTTTTTTTCTGTGAATAGATGACTTTATGTATCTGCCTGACTTGGCCTGTGGTGAGTGATACTGAGTACTCAGTGAGACATGTTTCGTACAGCTGTACAATATTTTGATGCTTATTCACTCTGCTGAAGGGATTAAGGTGGCTACTCTGATGGTAGGTGGAGCATTTTTCGCCTTCACAGCATTGCTGTGAGTCTTGAATCAGGTTTCAGCCTGATTTTGCTGATTCAGATGATAAGATAGACACATTAAAAAAGCAAGTGTTTGAGACAGAATCAGTTCTGAGCAATGTTGAGCGGTGTCTATGGTCAATCTGTCTCCCTTCTGAGTCAGCTACTCTGTCCTTTACTGGAACAAAATATCTATTTGTGCCTCTGTTTTGTCTGTTTTTTGTTATAGCTATTAATAAAGTCTAAAGTCATCTTTTTTCTGCTCTCTTTCTATTCCTAACTCCCTTCTAACAAACTCAGGCTTCCTACTTGCTTCTTTCCTGAGCTTCCAGGATAACACAACATAGTTATATTTAAAACCAAAGCACTGGATAGACAGTGCAATAGAAAAGAAAAATCCCTTGCCTGTCATTATTCAGAAACAGTAGCTGTCTGCACGTCTTTAACTGTTTAAACTTCACTGTCAGCAGTAAAATGGGCTTCCGTGATCGGATCAGGATGAACAATTCCCGATCTTCCCAAACCATTCGGAATAAAGCGTCACCACTACCCCCTGGCTCCAGTATCCGCTGCTCTCCCAGTCAGGAGAATGCCCCTGAAGCCACCAGTCCTGGGAAGGTCCAGAAGAGCTGGAGTTTCAATGACCGCACACGCTTTCGCACCTCTCTGCGGCTCAAACCTCGTCCACCTGTGGACGGTACACAGCACACACACTTTTAATTAGCACGCAGGAAAATCATGCGGTTGCTGACTATTTATATTCCTGTGCCCGGGCTCAGTGGAAGGCGTTGGAGAGGACAGTGTGGAAGATAGACCATACTGTGACGTGGCCATGGAGGAGGTGATTCCAGCAGTGAAGACACTTATAAGAGCTGTCAGGTGAGTCCTTGTTTGAAAAGGATATTTTTTATATTTTAAAATGATTTATGATTTAAAATGGACATTATAAGGCTGCTCTTTTCAGACAAACAGCTGTGTGCGACTGGGTACAGTCTACATTAACAGACAAACATGGTGCTCCTACATTCAGGCGCTGCCCAGTGAAATTCAGCTGACAGGGTAGAAATGTTCGGAGAGGTAACCAAACCCTCCTGCTGGCAGGGTTTGTTCCCTCATGTGACCTTGCCCCTCAGCAAGCCCGCTTCTTTCAGCTAATCATCTGTAAGGTGGCATGAAAAGATGGCTGATTAGCAAGCTTACACACACACACACATAAACCCGAGCATCATTCCGATGGAGTATCACAATACAGTACAACTGAACAGAGACAGATGATTCTGTACAGGAGACAGGATATCTGTAACAAATTTAAATAAGATTATTGTTGATTCTGATGTCAGTTTCTATCCCTGTCATCTCTTCCTGTAACTGGAGTGTCACTGTGTTTACAGTAAAATTTGGATATCCCTGCAAAGCATGCTGTGCACACAAGATACCATTAAAACAAATAGTACTTATTATATGGATAATTTACAGGAAATATAAAATACTTTATCAGTAAATGACCTGTCTATTGGAACTTATATTCCACACAGCTATGAAGAGTATTTTCTGTGAAGAAAAACTGACATTTAAAGCCTCTTTGGATAGATTTTTCTCCATTTTGTAATAAATATGACCTAAAACATAAAAAAAAACCTGATGTAAAAATTAGAATAGCCAGAAAGTACCTAAAGTAAGCAGATGTAAACTGAATACAATATTGTCTGTTTGTTGGAAAAGTGTGTAAACCACATAGTAACTTGCTGCTACTCCCACGTGCATCACTAACTGTTGCTAAAGGTTTGTGACAACTCTGAAATGGAACAGCTTTGACTTGGTAGCTGTCCTCCTTACATTATTTCACTTGTGCCATATTACCACTGAAATCCTTCTGAGCATTTTCCTAACATGTGTATCAGCAAATCCTCTGGAGCCTTTGTGGTTCGTGTACATGCTGATAAAAGTTGCTGCTTCACACCCTCTTCTGCTGACCTGTATGTCGCTTTGCATTTGCTTGACAATACTTTCTATAATCCCTAATGAAATCTGTAATGATATCAGCATAAAATCAGTCATTAGGTAGCCTCATCAGCTTTTCTCTAGCTGCAAAGTAAACGCAGCAATTTCTGCATTTTACATTTTGCTTCTTTCCTGTGCAGTCCTACAAAACGCCCTAAAGTATATCTTGTGAGAGTGCAGCAGAGAATTCCTGGCTGTGTAGGACATGCAAACAATAACTTTCTCACTGATTGCTCACTTTCCTCATTGGGAAAGATGCACTGATGATTTTTGTAAAATTCTCTGTTTCAATTTAATTGTTAATAATGGCCTTAGTCCAACAAAACAAGCTCAAACCACATAATACATTTAATTTTTAACGGCCTCATAGCTCAGACTAACTGCAGAAAGGCCGAGCAGAGCAGTGGATGTCTCCTTACAGTCCCATCATGCATAGCATTACTCATTAACATTATACTCATTATTATTCATAACAGCTCTATTTTTAAAGTCCATCCAGGTAGCTGGAGCCTATCCCAGCAATCACTGGGTGAAAGGCAGGGTGTGGACTAGTCACAGGTCCAACATGGTTAACACCTAACGTGCATGGTGGAAGGAAGCCGGTGAGAACATGGTGAGATCATGCAAACTCCCCACAGAAACTGCCCGAGCCGAGGGTCGAACCAGCGACCTCCTCTTTGTGAGGCTGTGGTTCCAACCACCACATCTCGTGAACACCACGATTTTGGTCAAATGTTTGTAAGAACGGTAGGTGAAAGAGGCCTAGATTCATTTATACAGCATCTGATATGTAACAATGTCATTTATATAAAAGTAAAGAACATATAAGATCATTATAACCTTATAAGTAAGAACATATTTGGATCCAAATCTGATCACCGTGGGACACCATAAGCAGTGGCTCCCACCTTCACAAATTAATGTCTTTGAATTAAATAACTTCTCATCCAGTGCAACTGCACACGACTGATCCTTTACTTTATCAGCTTAGTGATTAATATTCCATCATTAACAGTGCCAAATAGTATTTATTTTATTTTTCCAGAAATATTATGACTGCATATTCCCTCTGACCAGCAGCTTTCATGGTTACCTTATTAAACTATCATCTGCCCATCCTTTATCTGACCACTTATTCCAATGGAGGGTTGCAAGTAGCTGGAGCCTATCCCAGCAATCATTGGGCGAGAAGCGGGGTGCACCCTGGACAGGTCATCGGCCCATCACAGCCTGACTAAATGAGTGAAATACTATTACACTGTGTTTTGCAGCTTCTTTTTCTAAATCCTCCTTTCTCATATGTTACACTTCCATAATTTTGTAAGAAGCAGACTTTAACACATGTCCAGTACATCACGCCCAGTCTGCGACAGACACATCTACACACTTACATACAATAACAGCATGGAGGTTTTCACTGATGGTGGCAGAAAATTACAACAGCTAGCAAACATCTGGTGCTGGGGCTGGTCTCCTGGGGATGGGGGTGGTGGTGGATGATGAAAGCAGTTTATTATGACTCCATTTCCTGGCCCCTGATGTCAGCATTGTTGCCTCGTAGCATTTCTCAAGGTAGTGTGACACTGCTTGTGTGTATATATAGGCACACTGTAGGAAGTGTTCTTTTGTACATTAGGCATCATAAAGATAATCCAAACACAATATAGGAAGATGTAGAAAGATATCGTCAATTAAAGAGCTAATAGCAAGTAAGAAACTTGTGCTATTTTCTTTAATTTTGCTAGATTTTACTGTTCAGGCTGATTATTTAGTTGATTTATGTGTATATAGTAGTATTTCCTGTTCATGTTCACTGTTACAGGGATTTGGTGCAATATATTATCGTGTGACAGTGTGATACCACTGACAGAGCTTTATATGGTCTTTTCTCGGGTTTGCGCTTGACTCAGCAAATATCTCTGACCTCAGATGCTATATGCTGTAGACAATAAAAGCGAGGGAGTTCCTATAGATAGTGCAGGTGTGTAAACAGCAGGTGTTTTCACTGTTTTAATACACACATATGCTTGCAGAATCTAAGAAAGGCTCAAGATGGATGTCAGTGAAACACAGAAAGGCTTTAGTGCTGAGCCTTTACTTCAGATGCATGCGGTATATCAGTGCTTTAATAAATGTGTATGGCGTGCTAATGTATGGGGGGATGATAAAGGAAGCAGGTGGAGGAGGAGAAGAAAAGAAAACAAAGCCTGTGCTTGCTCTACTGTGCCTCTAATCATGCATGAATCCAATACTGCACAAAACACACAATTTTTGCAAGTTTGCATTCCCTGATGAGGTGCCTGCTTAAGTAAATAAATAGTTTGGGTGTGCTTACCCTTTATAGTCATATGATCAAACATTTGGTTTTGATCGTTTTAAGCCATTATATTTTTAATAGTTTATAATTTTTATGCATCACAACATCCGGCTCTTCATATACCCCAGCCTGTGGGTTACTTTGGTTAT
This sequence comes from Pseudomugil gertrudae, assembly GCA_037177535.1. NCBI lineage: Eukaryota > Metazoa > Chordata > Actinopteri > Atheriniformes > Pseudomugilidae > Pseudomugil > Pseudomugil gertrudae. The sequence continues at coordinate 11,690,440 of JBAMHV010000018.1, forward strand.
AGTTATAGGTAGCAAAGAATCAGATCTGCCCATGCAGTGACTCATTCTACTAGGCCCTCCTTGGCTTCGTGTCAGCATAACAGTCATTTTTAATACCCAGATAAAAACCTTGCTATTGGAGACTATCAGGGATACACCTTTGCTGAATTGCAAAAATGTTTGCACAGGCTTTGCAAGCACTTTAAGACACGGCTGACATTTCTCATCCTTCCAGTCATCACTGTGTTTTAACATCTCAACTTGGGGGCGATATAATATTTTTCAGTGAACTGTGCCAACTGCAAGTTGTGTGGTGGGAGAGTGGGGCCTGCTCACACCTGAGCGTGTGTTATTAAAACCATTTCAGTGACCAGAAAGGAAAGTCAGCATTTTGAAGGAACCATTGGAGGATCTAAATCTAAAGCACCCCCCCCCCCCCCTTTCCCTCTCAACCTTTTCTTTAACCCACACCTGAAGCCAGCCTAGCCTTTAGGCAAAAAAAGAAAAGAAAGTGCATCCACCTGCAAAATAAGAAAAGACTGCCTGCAAAAATACCCCAAACGCAGAAGTCATCAAGAAACTGTACTGTGTGAGGGGGAGGAATGTGCACCGATGGCTGCTACGGTACCAGCTGTGGACCAGCTACTCCTCCTCCTGCTCCTCTTCTCCTTCGCTTGCACCTTCCTCTTTACTTTATTGGTCACTACACAACACGATTTGCTGTGTATGACTGCTGTAAATGCAAGAACTGCAGACCTCAATAAAATCTGAAGTGGTTATTTTAGAAACTGACCCATCCTGAGTTCAGGTGTCACATCTCCATCGTGTGTTTCTGTGCGCAGGGTTCTGAATGAGAGTGTTTTGATACACTCATCTTGGCGTTGATTTCTATGTGCTGAGAGTTATATTGTGTATTATAGTAAGCCTTTCAACCTCTTTAGGTGAAAGGAAGTTATTTTGCCTTTTCTACTTCTTTAATTATTACATCTTGCTTGATGAACAATCTAAAGATGAGAAGAGGAAATGCATACACATACTTCTGTGGAGGCCGGTGGTGTATTTACAAGTGAAATTATTACATTTTGCTGAATTTTAAAGAATTGTAATGAGTTATATAAGTTTTCTTCTCTGCAATATCTGGGTTTGAACCCTGCGATCACTTAAATGTGCTCTGTTTGCTTACAGTTTGGTGTCTGTGTTAACAGTAATATTGTGCTGTTGGTATTAGTACCAGCTAAGAAAAAAAACACTTGAAACTCCCACCGTATAAAGCAGCCGGACAAACACATCCCTACACTTTTCTCCACTCTCTTCCAGTTCTTACACACCCTCTGTTCCTGCTAGCATGACATCCAGCCAGAAGGACTCTGGCAGAGGAAATTGTCAGGGATGTGTTTCGCCTTGTACAGTAGTACTGGGTCCACTCCTCCTCACTGGGTGAGGATTTTGAGCCATGTGCACTGGGGACCAGTAGCAGCTGTGGTCCACTGGTGGCTTCAACATGGCTGTCACAGTGACAAAAGAGCAGAAACAGCCGATAGAATAGAGGTGTGTGTTATCCTATTTGCAGAAATGCGCTAATTGCTGAAACAGCAAGTACTGATAAGAAAATGTCTGTGGGAAATGCTTTCTTCATCTCAGTATATCCGCACAGAGCAGCAGGATAGTGAGTGTTTTCTTTATGGGCCTGTTTGTGAATGATAAGGTCATGCTGACTCTAATTAATCTTTTTATTCTCAGTGTGGGCAACATCATTTGATGGTGTCCTGCTCCTGCATTTCCCCCAAAGGTTTACTGTGTGTCCATATGTGTTGAGAAGTGGATTGAAACACTTAGAAGTTACCCAGAGGAATGATAACCAAAATTTTTACGAGTTTTTTTTTTAATTTAGCCAATAATTAACCATAAAAAGATGACCCACTGAGATCACAAACCTTTTCAAAGGAACCCTGGTCCCAGCATGAGCCACAAACAAGAGACAATCACAGAAATAAAAACATAGTTACAATAAAGACAGACAGAATAAAATAAAACTAACTAAACGCCACCAATTTAGAAGTAAAATACGATTACAAGACAGGTCAGTGATTGCATTTCAGTGTCTTTCAACATAGTTTTAATGATTTGAGGTTGTAAGATGTGTAGTCTGTTCCAGCTTGATGTTCTTGCTGTTTTTTTCCTGTAGGATCCTGAAATTCCTTGTAGCAAAGAGGAAGTTCAAAGAAACACTACGTCCATATGATGTGAAAGATGTCATTGAGCAGTATTCTGCAGGACACCTGGATATGCTGGGCCGCATCAAGAGCCTTCAGACGAGGTAATAACAACCAAAGATGTGCAGATTTAAAGTAAAAATAAAGATTTAAAAAAAGCAAATGATGCCATTTCTATTAGATAACGAAGCTTCGTGACTTAAATTTTTAAGCCCTTTTTCATTTAACCAGAATAAGGAAAAAAGTACTTGCTGAGATTTTAAACACATAACTCATGTAAAAAATAGCTCAATATTTACCTGCTATTATGATCTTCAAAGCAGATACATCTTTTAGTTTTCTCTTTTTAATGTGATAAACAGGAAAAAAGCTCTAATTCTTATTATTTGATGAGAAGTAGTTGCTGTGCCTGAAGGTGTGCACGTTTTTGCTGTATGTGAGTTGCAGTGACATCCAGTGGCTACTGTTTGGAAATGCAGCCAATGGAACTACCCCAGACTTTACTCACAAACTATTGTGGCATTAAAACACAATAAGCCTTCTCCAGAGTCAGTGTCATATTACAGTGTATTACTCCTGGGCTACTGTAGTAATATAATAGAAAAATGTGGCAGGTAGTGTAACTTTGGATGAAAGGTAGCCCAGATGAAAGCTTTGGATGAAACTGGATTATTTTAATAGAATAAAAACTAAACAATCATGTCTAAAAACTACACATTAAGTCTAAAATGTGTAGCTACTCAACCACAACATTTTATAGTTGAGATTTGTCACAATGTTAATAACATTAATTAGCTTTACTGCCTTTTTTTCTTATTTTCCTGTTTTTGTGCACTCGTCTGCTTAAAAAAAATCTTCATTTAGCATTTTATTCCAACTGTTTGATTTCTTGCTTGTGTTGTTCTTATTCTCTGATGAATAGAATACAACAGAAAGGGAGTAAAGTATTTAAATAACTTAAAATCATTACCGATGTGAATTAAATACTTGATGTAGCACAAGTGCATCATTTAACTATAGTAAACATCTTAGCATGAGGTCTATTAGTGACAAAGATACTTATTGCACCACGACCCTCAGTCATCAGAAGAGGTGTTTTCTTATTGTACTGTGTTCTAATCATGTAAAAGGGTGGACCAGATCATTGGTAGGGGAGCTGTTCAGCCTGATAAAAAAGCCCGCTCTGAAAAGGGAGAGAAGACCCCACCAGAGCTGGACCCGCTGGATGAGCTAAGCATGATGGGACGTGTAGTCAAGGTGGAGAAACAGGTAAAAGAGAGAACAATTTAATTTGTGATAAACGTGGTATGCTTGGTTACTTAAACCTGAAGGTAAATTTAACATATTTTTGTTGGTAAAATGTTCCAATCCAGTGTTTGTATGTTTTATTTAGGTACAATCGATAGAGAGCAAGCTGGACCTTCTGCTCAGCTTCTATTCCCAGTGCCTAAAGAAGGGTTCATCCCACCTCACGCTGTCCTCCCTCCTGGATCCCGACCTGACATCTGATTATCATAGCCCCACGGACCAAAGAGACCTCTTCCCCTCAGCTAACACACTCAACATCTCCCAGTCTGACAGCGGCAACTTGGAATGACAATGAGCTAAAAGTTCAAACACAGACATAAACCCTTTACAGTACGTCTTCCTTAGGCTGAGTCCTCACTCTGAGCAGCCCGATCTAACTGTCTTCACCTCAACTCAGATTTGTCTGCTGTGATTGCCCCTCCCCATCTCAAATTTACAATCTCAGCCCTTTTCCTGAGTGAATGTTTTCAGAGCTGAGGCCGAATCCTTAGTCCAAGCTGCTTCCGCACACGCCTCTCGACTCACTGGATGAGGATGGAGAAAGGACACGTGATCCAAAAGTACTTGACTACTGAACCACCCTCACCCACTCACCTCATGCTATATGGCACCTACTTTAAAACTTCAACTGTAGATAATCAGACCGTAGAAAGAGGGTTTTCAAAACTCTTGGCCACTTTAATCAACTCACTGAGTTTTCTAACTCAGCCGATGTGCCAGTTAGTACTTTGGGATGCCATTGCAGTACTTCTTGCTACGATAACAGCAACGGGTCCATTCTGCAACCCTGCATTGATACCAGACTGATAAGCACAGACTGAACCATCGACACAGAAAGAAGCTGTTCCCATTGACCTGGATCGGCAGTCACCACAGTACACAGCTCCACCCAAACAAGGGAATTTTGACTGTGTAAATCCTGCTTTAATTGCTCAAACGTATCACATGAAAACAGAGCAAGAGGAATGTGTTGGTATGAATGGTGCATACTGTACATTGTTGTCTGTTTTGATTTCCATCCCTTTTCTTAGAAGTCTGGTTCCAATGAGCCCACATTTGCAAAAAAAAAAACAAAACAACCCACATTGTTTCCTGTTTGGCTGGTGTTACCGATTAATTAGGATTTAGTAAAGCCAAAACATTCTGTCCTAGGTCCGAAATCCCTCTTTTGCAGCGTTTCAAAGGCTACTGCGCAACTCACGATTTCAGTGGCCTAAATTTTGACATCCTGTTTTAATCTGCTTGTCTTGCAGCCCTACCCCCTACCCTGCATGCGCGCAGGCGTTTAGATGAAACCTTAGTCTTGATAAGATTTGAGACACGAATTTTGCACTGCTTCTTAACAGCCACATTTGGACTAGTGGAGTTGGTTCGGTTGCTTCAGATCGCCGTCTATGCGTCACAACCCCTTCGACGTGAGATGTCCAGCGCACGTGCAGAAACTTTATGATTAGTGTCGAGTAGAACAATGAATAATACACAAAGGCATCCGGGTCTAATGCATGAATTCCAGATCATATAATCCTCATGGATGCAGTTGTTCGAAGTGTTTTCCAACCTTTCGGCTTCAAGCTTGGAGCATCCCCCAAAGTGTTGCAGAGGTTACTGTTTTCTACTAATGTTTCAACCGTATGAAGATTTGCTCACTAAATGTTCTTTACTGATGGAAAAAAACTGGAGGGTGCACAAATGCACACATGCAGACACTTATTAACAATGAAATTCCTTTACTTAAATGCATTTGATCATTTTTTTGTGTGTGTGTGTTGATTTCTTGTCTGTGAACATGATTTTGGTTGTTAAAGTGAATTTAAAATTGAACTTAATATATTCAGTTTAGTGAGAAATGATTTTGAAATAAATGTTTTTGACAAGTTAAATCATCATGACTGTAAACACACACAGCGGATCAGGTTTTACACACTTGCAGAGCTTTTTTTGTTTGCTTTTTTTTTTTTACAGTTTCCACATAATTGCCGCCAGGGCTTCGGCCAAGAAAACATTCATCATGCTGTTTTTGGTCAGTATGAGTATCTTCTGTCCCATTAAAGCCAGTTAACTCAGGTGCTTCACGTTTCTATTTAACCATAGATCTGTTTATGGGTGGCTCCTGCTGCCACAAGGAGTAAAATTGGCTTTTATAGTAAGAACTTTTTATATTGTTGCCATCTTGTGTTTGTTTAATGGAGAAATGTGCAGTAGATTCGGTGTCTGGGATGGATTATTAGATAAACTGAACAGCGCTGTCGTTTCTTTGTCACCTGGAATGTTGAGCTTTATAAAAGTATATGCGAGATCACTGTATTGCATGTTGTTGTTTTGTGATGGACCCAGTATTAGAGGAAAAGAAAAAAAAGGCATAAAGAAAAACACAAGGTTGTCTCTTATTAGGTTTTAAGGTTAGACATAAAGGAAGTGACCTGTGCCTTCTTTGCCCTCGTTCCATACATGATAGGGTGCAGCTTTTTTTATCTCCACATTATACCTGCTTGAATGACAAATGTTCCTTCGAAACATCACGAGAAAATTCTTTTTTTACGCAAAACCTTTAACTTAAGAAACACCTTGAGAAATGTTCTAATGATTTCATCTTTTACAGCTGCTGTAAACGTTCATATTTTCTAAGAATATTACTGTATGTGCAGCATATCATTGTATCTCAAAACCCATCATATTTGGAGGCTGGAGGCATGGTTGTTTGTATCATCACAGGCATGTGTACTTTTATAAGCATGAAACAGATCTGAATGGCTTTCACACAACTACCTCTGAGGCTACTAGGGGGCGCTAGGAAACTGATGAGCAGCAACAGAAACTGACTGAATGTGATGCATGACTCAATCTGCACGTTCTCTTTTCTCTTCAAAACGTCCTCTCGCCTGTTCACCGTTTGACATTCCAGCTCATTGCTGTGTAGCGTTTCTCTTAGATGTTGCAGCTGTTGCAACGAAGTAAACATGAACTGATAAAGCAATAAGCAAAATGCTGACAACACAAAGTCTTCCGATTCCAATTGATGCGCTCTATATGACATGCCGCTTTTTAGTTTTTTTGTTAATCAAACATGTATTTGATCTTTCAAAGAGGTACAAAATGTCTTTCTGCTGAGGATAAAATTAGATCACATGAATAACTTAAATAATTTATTTGTTTCAATAAAGATCTTTGAACTGTATTTTCTTTGTTTTTGTGGTCTCTTTCTTTAAATTGATCACTCATATTTTCTATTTGATAAATATGAACAGGACAGAAACAAGACATGTTCTATTTTACACATGCATACAGACATATTTATATATACACATATACATATACACTGTATGGAAGCACGTTTAATACAGAAAACATTAGTGCACAGGGTACTAAAAAACGATTAAAATAAAATATTTGAACAAAGAAAGGACATTTCGACAAGATGTATCTCCTCTATCTTTCCCAAATTTATTCAGATTTACTTGTGACCTAATAAAGAAGGTTGTTTTCCATATTTAAAGTATAACGTTGTACCAGATATTAAATAAATGGTGTGGTTTGTTTAGGCTATTTTCTCTTTCTTTCTAGCAGAAATGAAAAGTTACATTTCACAGTTTACATTCTGTTCACTGTCGCTTGATGCAAAATCACGATTGGAGGCTGTGGATCGAAGTTAATAGTCGATGCAACCTGTTAGTTTTCCTTATAAGCTGTTTATTGGGAACTGGCTCAAACTGATGTGAGATCACATTGTGAATGGCACACTGAATTGAAATGAAGTGATTTTACCAACCACATGTTAATTATTGGCAATAGTTCTACATTTATATTATTCTACAAAGGGAATGTTTTTGGAAAAGCCCAGAACAGGTGGAAACCATCAGTTTCTTGAACCTGGCAACCCATTATGACTGGTTTTCTGGACGGATGGAATAAAGTATCTAACAAAGCACTCAGCTAAATCCTACATTAATTAGAACATGTTAGTTTTCATAGAAATGAGCAAAGTACTGATTGTATTTAGCTGTTAGTCTCCTTTTCCAATTTCAGTTTACTATATAGTATAGTTACTATAGTTCATTTTCTGTATTATCTTATACAAACTTAAGACAAATTTAAGACAAGCATGTACATTATTATGCACTGAACAGTACTTTAAACAAATTACATTCTAATATTTTGTAACCTTGTGAGTTAAAATGATCCATATAATGACACTTTTGAAGGAAGCCTTTACAAAATCACTATTTAATGATCTATTTAAACTCTTTAATGTCTGAAAATCACACAGCTTCCCCCTATGTAATAAACACAATAAGATGACAGCTCATCGTCTGCCCATTTCTTGTCACTTCAATATAATTTATTTGGAATAAGTCTTGGGAGCACCATCCAAGCAAATATTTCATCATACAAATTATTTTTAGCAGTTAAATCAAACCATGTTTTGAAAAGATTAATTTATTAGTTTCTTTATCTTCTCCATTAGAATTTTTATCACTCTTGTATCTCCCAAACTTGCTTAGATAGTTCCCTTTCGTCGAGCTTTGTCTTTACAATTGCACCATTAAAATAAGATCCTGTCTAATAATCCTCGACTGCTACTCCTCCTTGGTTATTTTGTCAAGAGTTTGAAATCTTATATCTTTCTTCCCTTCTAAATATAACAATTTACTATAATATCAGTTTTTCCCAATGTTTAAATAGTTTTTTCTTAATGAGGGTTGGGAGACTTAGAAACAAATAAACAAGCCTTGTTAATATGTTCATATTCAACATATTCTCCCGTATTCACAGAGATATTCGATATCTCTCTGGAGACATGCCATGTACACCATGCTTCAAAGCATCCACCATCATCCCAGTCCCCAAACAACCAGGACCCACAGGACTAAATGACTACCTGTCGCCCTGACATCTGTGGTTATGAAATCCTTTGAGCGCCTGGTCTTGTCCCACCTCAAATCCATCACAGACTCACTCCTGGATCCCCTACAGTTTGAATACAGAGCCAACAGGTCTGTAGACGATGCTGTAAACCTGGCCACTCACTTCATCTTCCAGCACCTGGACTCTGCAGG
>JBAMHV010000018.1:11715457-11731604 GCA_037177535.1 Pseudomugil gertrudae
AGCAAAATTGCTCAGCACAATATAGCAGCCAGACCCTCGTTCTGCCTGCTGAGATGCTGGACAGACACGTTAAAAAAGAAAAGAAAAAAAAAAAAAAAAAAAATGGGAGATACATCATATCTATAACGGTTACCATGGCAAATAATATCATATTCAGTAACATGTGAGGCATATGAGTGGGCTAATACTGGCTTTTGTTAGTTTGTGTTGCTTCAATTATTCACCGGAATTACTTGTTCCATATAAATTATTCTTCCTCCTCTTATTATTAGTATTATTATTGTTATTTTAATTATTTAATTTAATAATTTTATTAATTTTTTAATTATTGTTTTAATGATTTGTTATAATAATATTAATTATACTTGCAAACAGAAGAAAGCTGGCAAAGTAAATATTCATATTCCAGGAAAATCTCTGTAGCTCACCTTGCTTTTAATATATTACTCAGTGCATTCCATTTATTACTGAGGTCCTTGCTGCAGCTGACCCCAAATTCCAGCCAAATACTGATCAAATGAATATATCACTGAGACACTCATTGCCCAGAAATGAGGCATTTTGAATGGCTGATAAGCTTTGGATCCAGTATGCCTTTTTTCAGCAACATATTGTTTAACTAAAATGGTCACATAAATGTTTTTCTCATACTCTTAAATAGGAAACATAATGCTGTTGTCTAAAGTTAATGTATCAGTTCTACAAGCATCAGAAGAGAAATACAACAAATTAAATTGTTTCTGCACATGAGCTGTAGTCAGCATGAAATTTTGTTTCGTCATACAGGGTTCAACCATTTAAATCAAATCTGTGTGACGTGAGATTGAAACCAGCACACAGCAATAAAACTTTATAACAACACTATTCCCAGTTCCTGGTTGATTTAAACAAAGACATTAGGACATTTAGATTAGAAAGTCATTAGAGAGAGCGAGAGAGCGAGAGAGAGAGAGAGAAAGAGAGAGAGAGAGAGAGAGAGAGAGAGAGTTATGTAGCTGCTGTGTACAGCTCAAAGTGGCTGCTTGATCACCACTGAAATATAACTTTGGACTGAAAAAAATAAAATGATAAAGCACAGGAAATATACTGACACCGCAGTAGCCTCCATTTGTGTGGTCATTGTAATTTCCTGCACTTAATCTCCCCACCCCACCGTCTAACACCCTGCTGTGTCCCAGTTATTGATTCAACCATTAGCTTATTGATTAGAGCCAGGCAGGGGGTTTAAGTAACAGCTGTGTCTTTCTTCACAACCGTAACACTGACTTCACCAATCTTGGCCAGAGAAGCAAAAAACAAAAACAAATGTGTTTATTAATTTATTTTATGCAGCCTCCTTTTCATATAAATAAACATTTCTATATTGGTGTTTACACACACACTCAAAGCATCAGGTTGCTTTCAGGGGACGTTCTGTCTGTCTTTGCAATTTTTTGCAATTATATTGTTACTATAATGTTACATAAATGAATACACATATAAATGAATCAATAGATAAGAAACTATTCATCATAGGACACAATATCAGTATTCAGTTTCACAGAATTTCTCAGAACTTCACAAAATAAATTAAATAAATAAAACCTGCTATTTCAGTATAGAAAGTCACTTGTGGATTTAGTAAGTCAGTTGGACTGAGCCTTTTCTAATTGGAATGAAGGAAATGTTACAAAACAGAGTCTAATGATTTCAACAGGCAACTTACAAATGGCTCACCCAGAAAGAAAACATTCATAATAGAGAACTTCCCTTTAAATCCTGCCAAAACGTCACTCCAGAGGTTTGTTTGTAAGTTTCTAGAATCTCTAAGATCTTTCACAGTCTATCCCATAATTTCTGAGCTGCAGTTATGCAACCTAGACCCAGAAGGAGGAGTAAGAGGTCGGAAGTCCTCACCACCTCCACCTCAAGTAGAAGTGATCTCTCACTGGAACAAGCAGAGACAGCGGAGAGAAAAGTCAGGGATGTTGGTGAAAGTGAAAGCAGAGAGTTAAGTGTGTGTGTGTGTGTGTGTGTGTGTCTGAATATAGATGTGTTTTAGAACGAGTCGCTCTGGAGGTCCCAGTCTGATAAGAAGAGGAAAACCTTGCATAGATAGCCAACCTGTGGGAGTAACAGGGAAAGCAATGTGTTTGTGCATGAGAGACAGCAGCAGTAGGCACTGAAGCATGGGACAGGGCTGAGTGGGGTGGGGGGGTGTCAAGGGGAGTGGTTAGATGTGCTGACTGTCTGTATATAGAGAAGGCAGAGTCTGGCTGAACACAGCCTGTGGGAGTGTGAGGAACAGAGAAGGGACACTGACCTTTGAGACAGAATCTACCTGTGAATCACTTCCTGAGCAACGCGGTCACACATCTCCACACTTATCTGTTGGATTACAAAGCTAGGATTTTTCTCTCATCTTAAGGTATGAAAAGTTTTGGTTTGCTTTCCTTTTCAACAACAGCTCCTTTTCTGTGGCATTCCAGACAGGTGCAGGCTGAAAGTCATCATGGCTCGCACTGTTCTCAAGTTACTGGGAACATCTTCCTGAGTTCAACTTGTGAAGTCCAGCAAGACTTTCCTCTTTTTCTCTCTTGCTTTGCATTATTACTTTATTACATGATAGTCAAGCCTTAGCTGTGACGATATATTTACCTTCTAGGTGTGGGGTGTTGGGCCACAATACCTGAGATATTATTTAACAAATGAAAAAAGTGAGCGAGGGACTAGTGTGATCTTTTCAAAAAGTTATTTGGTCCAGTGATTGTGTGGCTTGTCCTGTTGTGTAATAATACAGAAACCACTAATCCCTTCACTCACCTTTTTTTATTAGATGACTGAACTTTAAAACAAATCCTTGCCACTACCCAGTTGGTCTTTCACTAACAGAATGAGCAGAGAACAGTCAAGGACTGCATAACACAGAGAGAAAATGAGTCAAACCGGCTTTCATGGTGATACCCTGAGCATTGAATGAATTATCTGGTGGGTTGAACTGTCTCAAAGTTCAGCTGTGTCAAAGGAAGCAGCATTTAGAAGCATGGAAAGTTAAAAGCTGCTGCATTTTATAATAGTAAGTAGTTTAAAGGCATGGAGTCAAGATTTTAGGATTAATATTATTAAGGCACTTGTGGGCCATTATTTTTAGGACAGAGCTTTTCCAAATTGTTGCCATTAATTTAAGTTTTTCTCTAACTAGACTAAATGTCTGAACCAGTTCTTATGAATTCAGTGTAGTTTTTATCGTGACTGTGGTCCTGAAGCTGTGATGAGAGTCCAGCTGTGTTACAGTATCTGTACTTCTCAACTGTGTGACGTTTGCATGATAATGCATGAGTGTGTGCTTGTGAGTGGGTGGCTGCAAGGAGTCATCTGTCCTGTGGCTGCAGTGCAGGATCAGTAACTTAGCAGCAGCTGTCCTGAGCATTGATGGACCATATGGCAGCATGTGTGACACCATCAAGACTTATAGGCTAGCTGTAAAATGAGTGTTTTATGCTTTTAAAGTACCAAGATATGCTATTTTCAGTTGCTATGTTTGAAAGACTGAGGTTCACAAATATGATAGTTTAAAAATGGATTAAAATCAAAGACTCTTCCTCACTGCATCAAAAACCTGAAACAATAGCCATTCAAAAGATGCATTTAACAAAACTGAACAACAACAGTGGATTGGTTCATTTACAGGAGCTAAGCTGCTTTGCATACAGAGGCTAAAAATGAAGCGTTTGATCATCCCTGACAGTTTGACCTGAAGGCCTCAGCAGCTCAGAGAGCTGCATGGTGGGTGTTTTATTGCACTGCTGCTTATGTCTGCCACAACAAAACACTTGTTTAAAGGAGGGGACCTGCCCATCCCATGCTGCCATATGCTTTTGTGTGTGTGTGTGTGGGTGTGTGTGTGTAAAGTGTCTGTGTGATTCAGCAAAAGGCGCAGTCATGCAGAAAACAGCACAGCAAAGATCTATTCCAGAGCTTTATGTGAAGGGTTCATTGTGAGCATCGATCTGATTGGATAATTAATGATGCTGTTTATGTAAGCAGCAAGCCAGCTCCTCCTATTGGTGGACTCTTCCATTGGGAAACGTGAAACCAACACATACATACAATAAACTTGTCATTTGACTTTGTTAATCTTAAAGGTGAGAGTGGCAACACACACACACAGATACATGGATATTGAATAAATAATGTGACTAAAAAGCATCTGAAGACTTTTTCTTCCAACAATCTGTTAGTTCGACTTATGAATGCTTTTATATTTCCACAGTTCTATACTATGTATTTTATTTAGGGTAGTCACCAATTTACTTCCTCTGTGAGGCACTTTGGGACAACTGTTTATGAAAGGTGCTACAAAAATAAACCTTACTTACTAACTTACCGTTTAAATAAAAACACTCCCATATACTGTGTTTCCATATATGGGTGTGTATACTGTATATACACTCCCATATACAGGGACTATAGTGTGGCATGACACCTGTGAATCGCTCACCATTCAACACACTTTTAGCTCACCGTGTTTCTGTCCTTGAAAGGTTGTTTTTCTTCTCATTCTTGCTGAGCGTATTTTCATTCTTAGCTGCAGTTTGTCTTGGCAGCTTAAAAGGAAAGTTGGGAGAATAAGTTGACTATCTCCGAGGATCACATGGGGTCCTATTTGAACCACTAGTGGGAAGTTTTGCTGGAAGTTATCTTTAGAGAGTGTGTGTGTGTGCTCTACCAGACTTGTGCATCAGTGAATTACACAGCGGGAGATGCATGGTGCCTGTGTAACTTCCTCCCCTTTGATCGTGTTAAATGTGATGTATGTTCACTTGCAGATTTATGTTTTATATAACATGCACCACATAATCACATGACTTCAACAAAATAATCCTGATTTAATATTTTATCTCCTGTCTACTTCCTGTTAGATCATGAGGGCCATCTGTTTGACTGTGGCAGTGCTGTTCCTAGTGATGGGAGAGGGAACTGCAGACAGAGTCCTGTCCAAAAGAGTCAAGAGGGAGCTTGCCAGCCCTCTTCATGTTGGTGGCATCAGGGACCCATTTGGCTCGTACTGCCAGAGGAGAGGAGGTTGCTGTCCAGGCAGAGATGACACGTGCACAGTGCCTTACCTGGACACAATCTGCTACTGTGACTTGTTCTGCAACCGCACCGTGTCAGACTGCTGCCCTGACTTCTGGAATCATTGTTTGGGAGTTCAGCCACCTTACATTGGTATGTAAGACACAACACCTTTGAACAGGGTAGTGGTAGTTGCATGCAGTGTGCAGAACTCAATGCTTTTGCCACAGAAATAAATTAATGACTTTATTGTGTCCCTTTGCTCAACTGAAGCAACATTAAACCCACAAACTGTCAAACACCCTGCTTGATTTCAGGGGTAAACCTTTCCAGATAATACTCTTATGTGTAAGAAATAATCTTATATGCATGTGTATGTTTTCCACCACAATATTTACATTAAAGAAGCAACTACGTCTGGAGTTTCAAAATCCTATATCTTATATAAGATGTTTTGAATTTTATTCTTTAGTCTGAATTCACCCGTAGAAGGACAGCACTGTCTCAGATAAGTGTAACACCCCTAAACAGTTGTTATCTCTGGGTGTTAACTCATGTCCCATGTCCCAGAACTACACATAATCATGTCACCACCCACCTCCTGCCTCCTATGGAGGGCTTTATGGCTTGTAAAAGGAAACACTTGAGATTGCGTTTGCTCTGAGGTGGAAATGCTGGTATGAATTGAATTTCATTCCTTCCAACAGAAGGGGCTGTAGTTCAAAGGATGTTACAATGGGCCATTTTTAGGAGTATAAACTAAAAACATGGAGGACAAGTTTATTTTGTTTGGGTTCAACTTTAAAATGTTTTTTACCATTCATTCTGGCTGAACGCAGACTCTAAGTGCTGATAGTTTAAGAGACTAAATATGTAATGAGTCAACCTTTTTTCTTATAAAGTAATAAAAAACTCAGGCTACAAAAGAAAACCACAGCTAAATAACAGAAATGCAGTGTTTTCCTTCCTGACTGCAAAACTATAAAAAGTATTGGTCCAAAAAAGGGAAGGCATACATACATGTTAAAATGTAATAGGGGCTGTCTGGTTATTAGCCAAATAAGTCAGACTGTGTTTGTTACAGAATAAATTAGAACTTAATTTATTTCTCCTTGATAATCTTCACACAGTCTTTGACAGGGTTTCACTGTTTTAACACCAAATGTAAACTACAACGGGCCACTCTCTCAGTGCAGAGGTGTAAAATGTTCCAGTGAGAGTTAAGGCCTGCACTAACCGTGCAGGAAACAAGTAGGTTTCTTATTAACCAAGACAAGAAAGGTGAAGGGGAGGAAGCAGGAACCAATGGAGGTCAGGAGAAAGAATGTGGGCAATGTGAAAGGTGGGAGAGACAAACAATAAGAGGTAGATAGATGGGTCTATGCAGGTATGTGCTCTCTGGTCGACACGGTAATGGACTTGTGAGCTGTAACACACATGGGCACATATTTCACCACACATCCAGCCTGGAAGAAAGATATGACACCTAAGGAGAAGAAGTTTGACAACAGGCTTTTGTCTGGAACTCAGTATGTGGTTTCATTGTGCTAAATCAAAAGTGACAGTCACTATTCTTTAAATCACATAATATGTGTAGAGTGGAGTTGAGTCTACAAACACTTCATCTGTATCAATGTGTAATTTGTTGCTTGTCAGCACTTTGCAGTAACTGAGTTATGACAATCTTGGTTAGACAGCTGTGAGGTGAAAGATGGATGTAATGATAAATTACATAAATCAGTTTAGAGTTTCACACCAACCCACTGTAAATTCTGTGCCAACTCATACTTTAAACTCCTCGCGGAGTTGACAGTAACATCCCCTTCTATGCTAAATCAAGGGGTGTAGATAAACCTTATCATGAATTTATCATAAAGTCAACATAACTGTAACTGAGATATGGTCCTTACTTCAAGTGCAAGAGTGGAAATCCTTTCTTTTTTGTGGTAGAGCTGTGTTGCCATTTGCAGCTAGGGTATCTTTACATGCTTTGAGTTTATTTATTCAATAATAAGGGCTTTCTGTCCATGTAAATGAAGATAAAGTGGAGTGTATGCTAGTTAAAGCATGACCAGAGCCCAGGAAGCCTGGGAAAGGAGGAAAGAAGCTAACACCACATTCCTACACTGGATTATTGGAGCTCAGAGCTTAGACCTCACATAATCTATGTATCCCACAGACACACATGCTAGTAACCATTTTTCATTGAGTCCAATCTTGTTTGCATTATATGAACTGTAGGTGCAGTACATATAAATCTGCATGTATCTATCAATGTATTTAAGGCTGTGCATATATTTATTTGAGATTAGTGGCAGGAATATTTTTGTTTAATCACGTCAAACCCTTGTATATTAAACTACCCCTCTTTGTCTCTTTACAGGTGTCTGTGAGAGAAATGGAAACAGGTTCTTTACAGGGCAAACATACAAAGAAAACTGCAATTTATGGTATGTAAATGCTCTTTTTCATACATTCCTGTTTCAGCTATGGAAATCCTGGGCTTTACCATTAAATGTCCCCTAAAGTAGCTTATGGTTTAAACATTTTCTCCCACCTTCTGACTTATTTGTCTCTCCTGAGCTCTAAATATACTTGTGCAAATATTTTTGCTAAATGGACAACAGGCTGGAGGAAAGTTCTGTTCTTGAAAAAAAAGATTGCACCTTTACACCATCTTGTTTGTAGGCTACATCTTTTCTCTCAAATCCTTGCAGACTCATTGCACTGCTTAGTACTCTTAAAACCATTGGGATTGTAAAAGTTTGTAATGATTTTATGTTGGTTGCTAAATGTTTGTGCAAAGCACGTGTTGCAAACAAGAACCCTTCCCCCGAAGGCTTTTTAAAGAAATATTTACCATTTATATTCAATTTTTTAAGAAAATCTTTCTGATCTCATTAAACTTATGCAGTCACACTTTCCCAAACACCCACTGGCCCGCTTCATCTGAACTTTCTGTTTCTTCTTATTATAGTTTCTGCAACTTATTCACAAAAAGAACATGCAGCATGCATGTGTCCATGCAGCTACATCAATTTGAAACCTCTGGTATGAATGCAAGCTCACGGTCATGGTAATTTAGCTTGTCACAATGAGACCACCAAAGAAATACTGGTGTAAGGGAAACTAAGGACAACATAGATTGGTAACATGATGGTTTATGTGCTGAAACAATATTTATTTATCAGTCTGAGCATACTGGTTCAGTCCTTATGTCATGTGTAACCTTTACATCCTTTTCCTTAAATGTCTACAGTCTCATAATATCATGTATGACGAGACATGTATTAATAATGATAATAATAATATGTCCAAAAGTACACGCTGTGATCCGTATCAGACAAGGACAGAAGAACAATTTATGAGTTTCAAGAACACGACAGGATAGATGTAAGTCATAAATAGTACAAAAAAAAAAACATATTGGCATGATGTAACTGACATGGTGTGGCTGACTGTGAGCTTGTTTACAGCTTTGGAACTTGGAGCTGGGATTTCCAAATATTTCACACCCTTCTTTGGTTTGTGTTCATATTGCACTTCATTCAAACAGAGCAAATTACCTAGACGAGGCAGTACTCCTGCAAAAATGCAGTTTTGCAGCTAAAATGTAAATATCATCAGTGCATGTGGATATGTTTGATGTGGGCAGGTCGCAGGACATTTCAGTTCTTCACACCATCTATGAAAATGGTGTTTACATGCTAGCTCTCTTTCTGTGCACATAAACTCTCCTGTGTGCTTACAATACATGAGCAGTTAAAAAAAGACACAACTTTAGCTAAATGGAGTTTAGCACTTCCTTCACCTACTCCCACTATCCGCACTTATTACCGTGCCAAATGTGTGTCCTCCCAGCTCTGCAGGGTGGAAAACTGGACTTCCGTTTCTGAGTTTACAGACAGCCTTCTTCCGTCTCCCTCCGAAGTGTCTCACTAATCGTGTCTGGTGCCCTGCATGTCTTTATCATTTCCTCATACAATCATTAATACATTTCAACAGCAAAAGGCAGCCTTCCTCCTGTCTATTACAGTAAATATAACACCTGCTTAAAAATGTCATTTATATTATACTTTATCTGTTTCTTTACAGCTGAGGCCTAAATCGCTCATCTCTAGACACCACACAAACCGAACCAGTCAGAGAAATCACAGCTTTGCTTGTGCTTACTGTTATGTGTGAAGATATATCACGTTATGTTGGCAGCCTTTTGTGGCTTAATGGGATTTCTAGTATGTTCCCATTTCCTCTCTGATATATATCTGCCCCCAAGGATCTAAATGTGGCAGTGGCTGCTTGTGTAAAGAATCTAAACACCCAAAAGGCGCTGCTATCTTCACTTTGAAATGGTACTATCTTCCCTCCCTGATTGTCTGATTGGACAACAGCCAATGCCCGCTTGGACTGTTGTAGATATGTAAAAACACACTCAGATTTTTTTACTGCCACTAATCTGGATTGGGGGACATTACACCACATGTAATCTAGCTGTGTGGGTATGCTCATTCGGACAGCTTAATTCCTTCACAGGGAGTGTGACGGGGAATGTTGAATATGGTCTCCCACTGTCCCTCAAGTGCTCATGTTTTATTTGCACTCACACTCTATCTCTATAAATCTGTTGTCAAACTCATCCCTGTGTGCCCAGTACTGTGTGAATGTGCTGCTGTTTTTGACCTCCTGGCTTGTGCTGCTGCATACCGGTACTCCAGCTGAAGGGAGGAACAGGGAAAGGTTGTTGCTGTAAATTTTCTGTGCATTGTGTTTGTTGTGCATACAAGTTTTTTGAAGCATGTTTAAAAGCAACATTCATTGACCAAAGTTCTCTGTGTGAAGAACAGAAGACAGCCATGATGGACTGGCACGTGTCTGATCTGTATGACACACAGTATAAGAAGTGACCAATGTGTGACTAACAGTGAATTTGAGGTCATCATAAGTTTATAAAGATTTTTTTAGAGGGGTGAATTTATTTAAGTATTTTATTCCTAAATATCTAAAGTTTTGATGCTGCATTAAATGTTGCTGAGCAAAAGTTTCAATAATGTCTGTCTTGTCATAAAAAGGAAAAAAAGGTGAGCAAAGGTTTATATGTGGATCTTAAAAATGACTCATCTTTCAGAGTTAGTATAGTTTCTATGATGCAAAAATGTCCCAAACAGGAATAAAACCATTTACTTTTATACTCATACCAGTAAAATGCTTCAAATACTATATGACAGTGCAAACGTATGCAGACACAGTATTTCAGAATGACTCATTAGAAAGTAAATCAGAACACACCCAAAATAGATGTCTGTGCGTCATTATTAATATCCTGCTGTCTTGTGACTAAAAATGGTTCTGTGCTCTGCAGCCTAATGCCTTTGTTGACTTTTTAACCTTCTTTTTCCCTTGTCCTTTCTGCAGTCTTTTCTACTTCTAGTATTTTCTCTTGGCTAAATTCTTATGTTTAAAGTCCACTGCACACTGGTTTCTTACTGGGTTTTTTTTTTGGGGGGGGGGTTTAGCTGTTTGCTGTAACGGCTTCAGCATCATTGTAGAAATTGAAGCTGTTGTGGTGCTGCTGCTGCACTTTCCCTTAATCTTATTCATTCTTAATATTTGGTTTTTATCTCATAGCACATGCGGGTCCACAGGGCGCTGGGAGTGTGAACAAAATGCTTGTCTGATGGAGGCTGACATTATCCATGCTGTCAACAGAGGGAACTATGGGTGAGACACACATACATGAGGGATCATGAAGTCTGTGGTATGTGAGGATTTACAGATTTTTATGGTTCCAAACATATATTTATCTCTTTCTGTTTTTAGGTGGAAGGCAGCAAACTACAGTCAGTTCTATGGCATGTCTTTAGATGAGGGCATTCGCTACCGTCTTGGCACACAGAGACCCTCCAGAACAATTATGAACATGAACGAGATCCAGGTACTGCAGAGCCTCCATTTTTTAAAATCATTTGGGATTTCTGAGCCATAGTTACTGTAGGTGCATGTTTGTGCAAGTTTTGAAATGTTTAGATACAAACTTAGTTTTAAAAGTGTCCTTAGTCTTTTTACTGTAACAATATTGTAGTGTGAGAGATAATCTTAATAGAAAATCTATAGAAATATCACAGTATCTGTGGTTAGTGGGTGCAACTTTCTAGTTTCCCCAAAAAATATCAGTCAAACAAACTGATGAAATTTAATCACACAATATTAATTAATTCATTTTCTATACCGCTTAATCCAAGCCGGGGTCACAGGGAAGCTAGAACCATTAACACTCACTTAATACTAGAGATAATTTAGAGTGACCGATCAACCTAACACGTAAACCCGTACATACATGGGGAGAACATGTAAACTCCACACAGAAAAGCCACTGTTCAGACCTCCCACTGCTCAGGCTGAGGATCAAACCAGCATCCATCTTGCTATTACACAACATGTTTGCCAGTTAAGGGCAAGGGACAAGAAGGCTGGACCCAAACAGGACTTCAAGACAGGAGGCGGGTAGATTTATTATTAAATGAGACCAATGACAGGCTTCACAATGAAGGGGAATCAAAACTTAAACAACTAATAACAGATTTTAGAACAGCTGACAAGGAAAAGTTTATGTGAGAAAAACTGAGTCAGGATTTGGCCATGAACCAATACTCCTTATTCTGAGGGAATAAAGGCTAAACCAGCAGCAGCTGAAATAAGCATCAACAGAGCTGAATGTGTAAAATGGGAACAGGAAGTCAACACAACACAATACTTAACCTGATTTTAAAGAAACCTAGAGAATAGACTGACTAAATGCTAGAAACAGGAATCTAACATGAACTAAACCAAAAGCAGAGTCCCAACCTGCAGATCATGACAATGTTGTCACATGCTGTTCCTACTGAGGCTTTTTCAAAGCAGTAACTGTGCTGGTTACAATAGCTAAATATGAATGAGGAGTGAAAGCGTATTGGACACATGAAGCACTTTGAGTGGCTTGAAAAGTGCTACACTTTGATTGGCATGCCACTGTGTGGTTTTTGCTTTGCTCATCGCCTACAATTTCTCATTTTCTCACTCCATTTTCACTTTGGTTACGGTGGCTTGTTGGTTAGTGATAGCAGCTCAGTCTGCAGCCTCAGCCGGCTGATTGACTCAGTCTTTGTTTACATTTTACTCAGACAGATTACATAAGACGGAACCAAAACATTAGATGGGGAACATGGGGGTGGGATGGCAGCTATTTGGAGAATAAAGAGCAACCTCCTCTTTAGGCTACACCTCCCCCACTCCACCCACCCCCCATACATTCCCATCCAAAAGAGCTCCTTCCTCTGCTGTCAGCGTGTCCCTACCTGTGCAACAAACACGATCGTAGCCTATACAGAAATACCCTCTCTCACTTTCCTTGTCTTGTTTGTAGACTGCTTTGTAAAGGATGGAAAACAGTGATTTTTAAGAATGACACAAAAGCTCATGCACCTCAAACTCTTGCAGCGTTTTGACTCATTCTTCACAGCAGGTGCTTCTTGGACTTTGGCCCTTCACAGCTACAAATCTTGGCCCAGAAGCACATACCTCAGTTATGCATCAGGTGGCCGTGCTCTGAATACCCCACCATTAATCACAGGAATGCAGTGCAGGCAGTCAGGGTCCTTGTGAGAAAGAAGAAAGTCAGTTGTTAAAAGCATGTGCTGTTTATTACACCTCACTGGCAGGATAAATGAACATCAAACCTGAAGTGTAGATTAATAGACAGGGCATTTATGGCATCTGAGCATTGCCTGCAAATGAATGTGCTGCCTTCAAACCTACTCTGATGTAACTGAACATGGTTTCACAGAGAGGATTGTGATCAAAAATTCTTGTGTGAGTCTCTAATTACCTTTGAAGAAATTGTCTCTGTTGTTGGGTTGATTAGGAGACTTATGTAATCCATGCTGTCCACAAGTGTGGTAATTGCTGTTATTTACCTCAATGCACATCTACAATGCAAGTGACTGTGACATCATCATTATTTTTTTTGCATAGTCTCCACTTACATGCTCTAAAAGTTTGACTACTGATTGGATTTTATGGGTTCTGGACATATTCTTTTACCTAATGCGGGAGAGTGTGGTCTAAAATAAGTAAGCCCTTCTGTTATAACGGCAGAATAGTGGTACGGCAAACATAAATCATAAAATGTGACAGCTAAAAAGGTCTCAAAAATACACAGAATAGAAAAGGCCCAAATCAACTGTAGATGACCTGATATAACGTTAATTCAAATATGCCTTATCTGATCAAAAGCTTAATGAATACACAACCATTGTGTCTTTTTACAGATGAACATTGATCCTCAGAGTGACCATCTTCCACTCTACTTTAACTCAGCAGAGAAGTGGCCCGGAAAGATTCATGAGCCGTTGGATCAGGGCAACTGTGCTGCTTCCTGGGCTTTCTCAACAGCAGGTGGGTCCAAATAAGGGGGATACCAAGTAAATTTCTTTCAAATGTGAGGCATGGAGGAACAAATATTCTCAGCATGAACAACAACACTATAGCCTTGTTCTAAAGTCTTCTCTTCTTCGCTCCATCTTAATCATATCTATGTCGTTCAATAGCTGTGGCATCAGACAGAATCTCCATCCAATCAATGGGTCACATGACTCCTCAGCTGTCCCCCCAAAATCTTATCTCCTGTGACACGCGCAACCAAGGAGGCTGTGCCGGAGGACGCTTAGATGGAGCCTGGTGGTATCTCCGACGTCGAGGGTGACCGTTTCCTTTTTGACTGTGAAAATTAACACCATTGCATGGAAATACACATGTGAAGAATGACAGACTTCATCCTTCCTACAGAGTTGTGACAGAAGACTGTTACCCATACCAGCCTCCACAGCAAACACCAGCTGAGATAGGTCGCTGCATGATGCAGAGTCGCTCAGTCGGTCGAGGGAAGAGGCAGGCCACACAGCGCTGCCCCAACGCATACAACCACCACAACGATATCTACCAGTCTACTCCGCCTTACAGGCTCTCGTCTAATGTAAGCACTGCACAAACACACAAAAACACACACTCATGGGCAGGAACGTGAACTGATTAATAAACAACTACTGACATGCATCCTCATGCACCCAGCGCCCACATCAGTTAAGCAATCAACCAGCATAACAATTTGCAGTGAACCTGCAGTAAACACTGACTTAACCTGAGCAACCCAAGCATTTCCATTGCTTCTCACGCATTACACGTAATCTACTTGATGTGTTGTACATGTTTTGCACACTTTTAGCGTGCACACTTGACTTGGCCTGAATGACCATGTGACTGCGCAGGACAAAGATGAACAAACGTCTCTATAAGAGCAAGTGAATCTGTCTCTGGTTGCTTTCAGGACTTTTACGTCAAGGCTGACAGGTTTGCTGTAAATATAATTTATAAGTAATATGTAATGTAATGAGTAAATTCTTGCAAATTGCAGACTGCACTTTAGATATTAGTGCCCATAATTGGTGTATCTGACATGAAGTCTTATTGAATTGTTGATAAAACAAATACTGTTTCAGGGACTGATGCTCAGTCACAATTGGTTTAGTAAACCAGAATCAATCAACTGACATAGTTGTTAGAGTTTATAATAATATGATGGCAGTGCAATGTTACCAGTAAATGAATATGGAGTTTCAATAGCAGGCTCGTATTTGGATGGATGTGCCTAAATACTGTATCTCTCTAATCTCATTGTGAGATTATCCCTGTCGTCTTCTCATAGTACAACACTTGTAACATTCAATTGAACGCCTCCAGGAGCAGTCTCTGCATGTTGCAGAGTTCATTCTGACTAAGCTGCAGTTGACATGTTTCATTTAGTTTTTTGTTTTTTTTTTGTATCAGCAGACATCCATCAATGCTAAATGACAGCTAATGCTTGTCAGAATCATTACAGCTTGTTGTTTCAGACTCTCGAGAGCCTGTGAAGTCAATAAAGCAGACATTAAGACCAGCAGACCTCCTGAACTCATGCTTGTTTATCTGACTTTTAACGTCCGGGCTGGTCAGAGGGATTGTTTTCATCCACCTTATTTCGCTGACATGTAATGATCGACTGTGTTCTTCTCCCTTGCCTATAAATTGTTCCTGTTTAACTTCTCTCTTAGGATAAGGAGATTATGAAGGAGATCATGGATAATGGCCCTGTGCAAGGTAAGGCGATGCAATGCGATGAGATTGTATTTAGAGTTAACATAGTATGCAGAAATTTTTACAAAAATCCAATCCATATTAAATTCTTATGAGAGACACTAATTAAAACACATGGAAACTGAAGCTGTGTTCAGACCCAATGACGTTGTGTTTGACCCTCTGATCTTAATGCTTTTGTGTGAGGTTTCAACTCTGACCTGGTCCACCTGGTCAGAAATTACAGACTCTCAAGTCATTGAGTTTAAAGTGACTTTCCTTTACTATCCCGCCTCACTGTCTGGTGCTCATCTGGGACACTCTCAAGTACACTTGATGTGTAAAAGAGATGTGTGTGTGTATGTCTGTGTGTGTGTCATTCTATTCTATTCTATTCTATTCTACAGGCATTTAGCAGACGCTGTTATCCAAAGCGACGTACATCAGAGAAAGCATGAAATCAAACAACAAAGAACAGCATAGATAAGTGCCAGACTGCTGCAAGTCTGGTTGGACACAGCTATTGTCCTGTAGGACACAGGTGTCCTGAAGTGCTAGAGACTATTTTTTTTTAGTATTTATATTTCCCATTTGTTTCCAAATATCATCAGTGCTGAGGTGTGGCTAAGATCTGGATAGATCTGAATCAAATAGAAGAGTTAAGTGCTGAAATGCACCTTGAACAGCTGAGTCTATAGCTTGTTCTTAAAAGTAGACAAGGCCTCTGCAGACCAGACAGAGTTTGGCAGTTTGTTCCACCACTGAGGAACAACAGAGGAGAAGAGTCTAGCTAGTGATTTAGCCCTGCGTATTGGTGGTAGCGTAAGACGTCTTTCACTGGTTGAGCGTAACTGTTGAGAGGGAGTGTTGCTCTGGATCAAGGAGTCAAAGTAGACAGGAGCTGTTTGAGTTAGTGTTTTGTAGGCCAGAAGCAAAGCTTTGAATT
>JBAMHV010000018.1:11740628-11763893 GCA_037177535.1 Pseudomugil gertrudae
TGTGAAGCCCTTTGAGGCAACTTTGTTGTGATACTGGGCTATATAAAAATAAAATTGATTGATTGATTGATTGAATAATCTTCATCAGCAAAACAGTTTCCAGCAGCATCCATCAAATAATAATAAACTTCTGGCATCAGTATTTAAATATGATGCTCAGGCTGGACTCAACATGCAAAAAGCTGGGGGCCGTTCCTGCACGTTTTAGATGTTTCCATTTCCATCACACCTGATTCAGATTAAAAGGATCCAACTACTTAATGCAAGGTTCTATGCAGCGGTTCATTGATCTGAATCAGGTGCGAATAAACAGGAAACATCTAAAACGTGCAGCACAGTGCTCTTTAACCTCATTGAGGAAGGACATGATACCAATGCTGTGTATCAGCTAAAATTGAATAATCCCACACAGTTTATTTTGTTAAAATATTTTGAGTTTCACTATTATTGCTCACTGATTATTGGACTGAATGTGTGGACAGCTGAATGAATAACATCACCATAACCGGCCTTACAAAGTTCTGTTTTGTAAGAAGTGATTATTTAGTTGATACAAGCTGGAAGAAAATAGCACTAAGACTTTCACTGTCACTAAGACCTTACCAGAGAGGATGATTTAAAGTGGGTTATGAAAGAATCTCGAGGAAAGTGCATAATATCACAGAGCTTATCTCTTGCAGCAGGCATGGGGACCAAGTATGGAAACTTGGATCAAGCGGTCTGCCTGCTGACTGTTTACATTTCTATCATTGTTTCTGCGTCACCGAGTAGCCAAAGCATTCATTACCTCAGCAGCTTCTGCTCTCCTTTCCTCTCAGCTGATGCCGAGGTATGGACAAGTACCAAGTAAAAGAGAGGAAACTCTGTAACAAAGGCAGTGGAACAATCAGTGGTTGGAGTACCCCACCCTGGTTCCCCGGTCCAGGAACATGATCCTCTTCTCAGGTTCTGCTCTGCTGTTTGTTACACAGTACAAACACAAGCACAAACAGCCTTCACCCACTTTTCCGTATGCTGTCAATTTTGTACTGAGAGTCTGGTTCCAAAAATGTTATGGAATATCCTGCTGGCTGCCTGAGGCAGAGCCTTTTCCCATAGCGTCTTGATAAAAACACATTCTAATATTAGGGCGAGGACAACCTTGAAAAAGACAAAAGCAGAATAAATGTACAAAGCTTTATGGAAACGTAGACAAAGATATAATCCTCACAGCTTTGAAGTATTGTTGCTTCTTTAAAAATGCATTTCTTTGACATATACCTTCTTACAACAGAGTATGCTGACCTCTAAGGCATTTCCTGATGGAAACACACAAATGATGAATAACCTGCTTTCTTTGTAATGCTCAGTCTTAGATTCAGTGAAACACACCTGACTCAAATCAATGGGTAATTAGCAGACTTGTGTAGTTTGTTGTAAAGCTACACAAGTCTGCTAATTAAGCCGTGTGTGTTTCAGGTGTGTTGCAGCAGGTAAATTACTAATACTTGCAGGACTGCGACACTCGAGGACCAGAGTTGCCAATCCCAGCCTTAGGAAGTGTCTTCATGTAATTAGTGGAGTGGTTAGAACGCAATGTAAAAGAAGTTGCTGCCATCTTCTGGTGTATTTAATCACAAAGCAGGAAACACCTCTGCTGGTAATCACCTTCACAGAAGTCTTTAAAAGGAAAAATGTTAAATACTTTGACAAAGACAGTGAAATAATGCCAAGAATGTCTTAAAATCTTTCAACATGTGATTATGTTTATTATTTTGGTTTTCCCGCTATGTTATCATCTTAACTATTCCTAAAAAAAACAACAAGGATAAATACATCTGTTTTGCAGTCACTTTAAAAAAACCATTAAGCAGACCATCAAAGAGCGCTAACATCAGCATCAGACGTCATCTCTTCAGTAGATCGGTCACTCTCTTTAATGGTTGCCGCCTGTCTTCTATCCAAACAAAATGTCCTGTTTTTTTTCTTTTCTTCTTTGTAAACGAGCTGCTTGTCTCCCTCTAGCGTGGTCCATTTCCTCTCCTGCACTCGCACATTCTGTAGGCACATATGTAGAAAATACCTGCACCAAGCAGAGAAAAGTTGAGCGATAAGAAAAATAAAGGAACAATCAGGCTTTTAAGATGGCTTTATATGAGAATTCAACATTTCCATTTTCTCTGTTTGTTGACACTAATTATATAGTTTAAACATGTAAAAACTGTGGAATCCCAGATTTTACACTTGCACTTTGATTGCTTGCATCATAATGTTTATATTTGGCTGCAGATGTGCTGACATTTCTTACCTGCAAAAAATGTCATGAGCATGGCCACCCAGCCTAGTATGTAAGACCAGGAGAAGCGCCAGTCACCAAAACGCCTTCCCAGGAAATTGACTGTCACTCCAGTGTAGATGGCCATAGCCAGCAGAACGAAGAAAGCTGAAAGGGGAGAGATGTGTGTGAGACACACTCACTGGTGCATTTTTAATAAACTATTGCACTTTCACTTCTATGAGTTTTATTCCTCTTCTTATTATGGGATGTGCAGTTCAAATCACTTCAACTTTCAGTACTTGAATCTAATATTTATGTACTTTTATTTGAATAAAAACATGATTTTTTTTCTGACTTAGTGTTTTTATATTGTGACACAGATCTGTTCAGTAAAGGATAAGATCTGATTGCTTCTAATAAAGCGCTCCTCAAACCTTTTGACCCATGACCTCCCAGAAACCGTACATACCGGTAAGTATTTGTGACCCCCATCCCACGCAATGACCGAATGATTCATTGTGTGATATATCAAATGGGTTATTTTGGAGACATTTTCTATATGTAGGGCTCAAAATCTTCATAAATAAGGAAGAAAATGTGATTTTTGGTGGATTTGGTTCATTGCTGTGGCAAAGCAGTGCAGTAAAAGCATGTCTTGCAGAGATGGCATGTGTAGTAACTTTGTTGCTTATGTGTTAATGTGTTAAAATCATAGCTAAATTTGTTCATTTTGACAGCTTTGGAAACAAATCCCAAATATATTTTAAAAAATGTAGACTATATATTTACAATTATCTGACAACCCCACATTTGAGAACCATTGTTCCTAATACCTCTGGTTATACATGCATGTCTGTGTCTTTAGAAGCCAAAAGAGAAAACTTACTGGAGACAAAAAACATGATTCCTGCAGCAAAGGAGCGGTTGAACCTTTCGAAGGAGGAGAAATGTGAAAAGGACATAATGCCAGCGATGATGCCTGCAAAGCACGACATCCCTGACAGGATCATGAAAGCCCTGGTGGCATTCCAGTAAGCTGGAAGAAAGAAGGTCCAAATTAGTCATGATGTTTGTTTACAAATGGTGCAATGAGCTATGAGATGATTTCAGCACCTGGACTGAAGTGCTGGAGTAAAACTCTGATCTTTCACTTTCAACTGCTGTGGCATTTAAAACTGCTCACACTTTGTCTTTGTTCATCTCGGAACAGTAAAACACCAATAAAACAAACTCTTACCTATGCTGTCAGTCTGCATGTAACACTTGTTAGACATGCAGTACCTCCAGAGACCCTGGTGGGCATAGTTTCCGGAGAGACGATATTGCATCCAGTAGTCTGTCGCAGTGGAGACCACTAACAGGATGTTACCAACGATGGCACAGAACAGGCCCCCTCCCATGAAGCTATACATCTTGAGCTGAGATAATGGGGCAACAGCAGAGCAACTACAAAATAAATGAGATAAATTAGTTCATACATTTCACCGTAGATCACTTATAAACATCTGTGATGAAGAAATGTATCTTAAAGCTGAACCAAATATAAGAAACGTAAAAATAAATTAAGACACAGTGTTGATGTCTGCCTAGTCTGAAGAAGAGAAAAGAAAATTATTGAATAAGCCATTATTTATTTATTTTAGAAAAAGCCGATCACAAAATCCAGAAAGGTAGAAATATAAAGCTGACATTAAAACTAAGAATATGACTGCATTGGACCTGTAACTATCCCATTTACAGCTGTAGATAGTAGAGACTGAAACAGCCTGGGTTCATAATCACTAAAAAAAAACCAAAACAAAACACAATTACCTCTTTTTTACTGGGGACATCACTGACAAATGAACACGTCCAAAGCAAACTCTGATTCTAAGCTATTCTTTATGATCCTGCAGGTTGTGTTAGTTCCCTCTACAAGCTTCGCATCACACGGTTCATCAGTAATGATGTTAAATCTGAATCTGACCGCCTCTAACCAGTCACAGTAATCATGCATGTATGTATCACTGTTGGGAACACGCTCAAAATCTAGAAATTTGAACCCTTACCTTGTTTCTGGAAATGCACCGTCTCTTCTGCCCACCTTCGGGAGGTAAAGATAGAAACCGGTGGATAGAAAACAGCGAGGACTGTTGCTCAATTGGTGGGGAGAGAGAAAGTCACTGACAATACTACAACCGAAAAGTCGTCCCCTTGTTGTTTTTGATGATGAAAGCAAAATCCTTTGCTGCCATCGGTCTCCCTGCGTGGGCTGCACTTGAATGAGACCCTACAGTGCATGTGACCCTGTACATTGGAGTGTGTATGTGTGTCTGTAGTGGGGGTTACTGGGGCCTTAGAGGAGGGATAGTGGTCCATTTTGGGGGGTTTTGTTTGTTTGTAAATGGTGTACTCTAGAACTGGGGATATGCATAGGTATGCAGGACTGTCTGTGTCAATGCAACATGCTGAAACACACTTCTCTTTCAGTGTGTCACATGGGAGCGTCACATATAGAGGCAGCACTCTACAGTATAGAGGCAATACCTGTTGATGGCCATTACTGGACTGTTTCAGCTTCTACAGAGTGTAAGATTATATTTAAAGCCAAAGCTATACACAAGGCACTGAAGGGGTTATTTTCAGTCACAAATATAATAATAATATTTTAAAAATAAGCTTACGGCAGGTGTGTCTGTCTTTATGAGGACATTTTTGCACCAATTCATCCAGCCTTCATAGCTAAAACAAAAAAAGGATTGAGGTTACATTCAAGATACGTGGAATTGGTTCTCGGTTTTGATGGATTGATATTTGTGACGTTATATTTTGTTCAAACGAATGTGTTTTATAATCAAAAAGCAACATTTCAGTCAATAAAATCCTGTTTATTAAATAACAAGTTAACACAAATCCTGAACCAACGTGTGCAGCGGTGTCAAATATTCAACTTAATAATTATTACTGGTATTGAGTAAAACTAGTAACACCAGGGAGGCAAACCAACCAGAGGTACCTGCATCTTCACCTTTTAGGAGGTGTTGATGAAGGGAGATCAGATTGATGGATTAACCAGTCAATTAATTAGTTAATTAATTAGTCAATGTAAAAAAAAGGCGCTTTGCATCCACTTTAATACAATGTGATGAATAATTTGTCACTTCTGCCTATACTATAGAGCTTTTTAAAGGGGTTTCTGTTTAAGCTTGTAACATCCTCTGCTGCATGAGGTGCAGGTGTGTATAGAAAAAGTTTTTATCTGTGCCCAAAACCAATTATACAATTTTAGTAGTTAGGTTACTATACATAATTTATGTTAAAGTGTCCATGGAAGCAACCAAAGAATCATATAACGTTTGCTGCAGAAGAAGAACTGATGACACTGAGATGTGACAATGACTTCCACCCGTCCATCCATTTTCCACACTGCTTCATCCAGTTCAGGGTCACAGGTAACTGGAGCCTACCCCAGAAATCAACGGACGAGAGGCAGGGTACACCCTGCAGTTCACCAGTCCATCACAGGGCCGTGACAATGACTTCATAAACAAAACAGACAGGATAATAGGTTTTCTCAGATTCAGTCACAGCTGTGTGGAAAAAAGGAAATAGATTTTTAAGTTATCTAGCTATGAAGGTGCGGTCCTGCAGGTTTAAGATTTTTCCTGTAGGATAGGTGCTCTTAAGGACTGAAATAGCCTAATTCTGTCTAGAGATTGCAGAGAAAGTGTGGCAGAATGAGTATGACAGTATTTCACAAAGTTGTCTATAAGACAGAGAATTACTATCTTAAGGAACATAATTTATTTACAGGGATTAGAAAATCATGTCATTTGTACCATTTTACAGGGTATGTAACAACTCTGACAAGGGAATTTTACCTTCCATAGTATCTGCACTCTTCTACAGTACAGATACTATTGGGTGACAGTGAATAATGCCGTGAACAGAGGATAGTACTCAAGAAAATTATAAATTTTCATTGCACATAGTGGCTGAAAAAAATCATTGCAATATGCAGGTAATGGCCCTCAGGTGCTTTCTGAAAATATTATTTCAAAGCAGAAAACCTAAATAAGACTTTCAGTTGTCTGTCGGTGCTAAATTGGTTTAATGTGATGAAAGATCATTCGGTGCAGACACATGTGATAGAATTATAAGTTATTATATGTTTCTCAAGTACCTTAAACAAATAAAGACAACATTTATTAATTAAACAAGGACAAAACAGGGGTTGTTTTATTTGGAACAAAAGAATAATTGATAACAAACAAAGCTGAACTTAAAAAGAAAACTTGT
The DNA here is from genome assembly GCA_037177535.1 of Pseudomugil gertrudae. NCBI lineage: Eukaryota > Metazoa > Chordata > Actinopteri > Atheriniformes > Pseudomugilidae > Pseudomugil > Pseudomugil gertrudae. Next base: position 11,747,164 of record JBAMHV010000018.1, read on the forward strand.
ACATTAATTTGGACCTTAATTTCAATATACAAATCAGATCTAATACAAAGTTTGCCTGATGTCACCTGCAAAACATTTAAGTGATTAAAGGATTAATGTTTCTGTGACATTTAAAGGAGCTGGTTGCATTGTACTCTAGCAAACTGGATTACTTGAGCTATGTATACTGGTTTTCCTAATGGATTGAACAGGCAACTGCAGCTCATTCAGAAACCTGCTGCTTAGACCGAGCGCTGTATTTACAAAGCCTCTAAAAATCCTTTTAAAGTACTTATTATTCCCATCCAGGTGGTCTATCTGTCTATCAGCAACACAACTCAAAAAGATATTGATGGATTTTTTAGTAAATTTTCAGGAGTTTGGAGAAAGAAACAAGCAATTGGATTGTGGGGGTGATCTGGCTCACTTCATGGAGCCAGGACTTTTTACAGGATTCTTTATTATGAGGAGAAAGGGATCATATTTCTATTACAGCGTCAAACTCAAAATTTATATCTACACCTATAGTTAAAAAATGGCTTGGCAAAGGTCTGATCTGTCTGAGTGCTTCTAGTTTTAAAATGTACTGCTGGGACTCTTAGCTCTAAAGTGACTCAAGATAAAATCTTACAGAAACTCTAAAGTATAGTATAAAATAAAATATCTAAGTGAGCAAGAATTAACCGCATTGTTTGCTTTAGCATGTTCTTTAGAAAGATGATTGTGCAGAAAGCATACATACACATAAATATGCTCTTATGTATGATATATGACAGTCTTTATTTAAGGCAAAAGGCTTAATATTTAAATCACAACATAATTTTCAATTTACAGTGTTGTTTATTTTGCATGTTCTTGATACTAATAAACACTAATCGTGTTATAAAAATTAGTGATGCAAACCATCCCAGCTTCATGAGTGCATTATTCCAGATATAACACTAATATAGTGTTTGCAATGCCTCTATTGAAGATGGAACAGTTTTCATTTCAGGCCTGTCATAAACCCGGTCCCTTAAAAGCTCTGCAATTTATTCTTCAGTTTTAAGAAATCAAAGAAAATCAAAGTTTGTAACCTGGACTTATTCTTTTGTCTTGGAATTTGAATAAGGTGACTTATTATTGTAGATTTTGAAAATAATATGGAAAACATTAAATCTTTGAGGCATCTTACGTCATCCAGAACAATGTAATACCTTTCATCAAAGATAAAACTGAAGTAACTTATTTATCTATTTCCTTTTCTACATGCACTTTGAATTATTTACATGTATTTGCCTTGCCTTCTGTATAACCAAATTCCACAAGATAATAATTATATTAAACCTTAATACTGAGAAAGCATATAACTTATATTGACAGGTAACCAGTAGAACTAATCATAAATTTTGGTTCGAGCTGTAGAAACTTTTAATGTATGATTTGGGGGAGGGAAAAAAGTTTGACCTTTTATGACCCGGAAGCTGACGCCTGACTCGAGCTTTTCTATCGGCGGAGTAAAAATGGCTGACCAAGGCGCCGCAGATCCTGGTAACGACAACAATAATAAACCTGAAGCTTCAGAAGGAACTATTATCAAAGTCACAGTTAAAACTCCTAAAGACAAGGAAGAAATCGCCATCGCTGAAGATGCTTCTGTCACTCAGGTTTGTCGATCTCGCAGATGACGAGCGTTCTTCGTCGCCGTGCTCTAACGTCATGCCCCTGCCCACAACTTCAGCTAGGAAGCTAACTTGTTAGCTTCTTTAGCATGTGTCCTCAGACCTACCGGCTAACTGAGAATATGTGAAATTAAAGAGGTTGTGTGAAATGAGAGTAGTATTGCTTAGATTATCATTTTATCGGTGATATCAACGTAGCTGACATCCAGCGGAGGTATATAACCGCACCAATAATTGAAGTAGCTAACCGGCTAGCCAGGCAGCGGTTAGCTAGTGAGCTAACTCAGTCTGCGAGGCGAGACTGCGTTAGCATTTGAGTAGCCAAACAAGTGTCAGCTGACGGAAACGCTCTTGTTATGCTCACTCCAACAATATTTGGCTGATAGAATCATGGAAGTGGTCATGATAGACTACATACTGTATCGCTTTCATATCCTATTCCAGCTGGACAGCTTAAACAAAAGTCAAAGCTTGCTTTCACTCTAGAACATTCTCACAGCCTCTACTGAGTCATTCTGCTATCTTGGGAATTTTTTGTATTCTCAGGGCTAAGGTTGGCTTGGTGACCAATTACATTAAAACTAAACGCAATCCATGTTACTACTATGAAATGGATGTTTATTAAACTTTGCAATAGCTTTTAAGTTAATATGAGAGAGAATTATAGTAGGAACACTGCTATACAATTTTTACAGTAGTTTTCACAACATGTTTGCCTGTCCTCCATAGTACCCATATAACCAGGATGATAAATGTTCAGGTAATATCAGGACTAATCACCTACAAATTTCTTGAAACTTTCTTGTGAAGTCCCTAACAGGAACCATCACCAAAGATACCAATATTTATGCAAGGAACTAAATGCAAAATTAGACAATTAAAGGTTCTTACTCTGACTCTTAAACTCATGGTTTTATAAAATACCTCACAGTGATATACACACATACAGAAACCTGCAGGCTATTTATATCATTTACACAAATATAAACTTATAAAGTGTAAGGCTAAAGACCTCATTATCATTTAATTCAACTTGATTTTAACTGAAATATGTGAGTAACAAAAAGAATGAGTGACTGTATTAACCCTGAAACAAAGTCAATGGCTAAAAGTAATTTAGCAGATTTACTACAAGACCACTGCTAATAGGATAAGAGGTACTTTAATGGGAATGTGTTCTTTACGATCTGTTTCCCAGCATTATATCTCCTTAGTGCTGCTGTAACATGGTATTTAGTGACATCTAATGGTAATTTCACAACAACACACTGAAAGAAAGACAGACAGATATTAATGAATAAAAGGATTCCTTTGAGTGGGACCAACTTATTCCTTAATATCTGTCTGTCTTTCTTTCAGTGCGTTGTTGTATGTTAAAATACCAGTAGACGTCACTAAATCCTTCAGCAATTTAAATGGGCAAAATAAAACCTCACCCACAAATTGACATCTTAGTTTCTTTTAAGTTTCACGTATATTAACCCTCTGAGTCCCGCTCTGTTGCTAATTGTCATTATTCTGTCTTACAGTTCAAAGAAGAGATCTCGAAACGGTTCAAAGCCAAACAGGACCAGTTGGTACTGATTTTTGCTGGGAAGATCTTGAAGGATGGTGACAGCCTTAGCCAACATGGCATCAAAGATGGCCTGACAGTTCATCTCGTCATAAAGACAGCACATAAGTATGGCAACTTTATTTATTTATTTTAACAGAACCTTTTTGTAGCAGCTGTTTTCAGGGGATTTTAGATCTCATTGATGCTTATTCGATGTACAGTTGACTCACTTGTGTATGTTGTGGCTCTAACATAACATTGTTTAAACACAGTGAGCAGAAATGACTGTATTTCTCACCTTTTCTATATGACTGTGATTCCTCTCTGTAGGGCAGCAGATGGAGGTAGCACCTCAGCCTCGAGCTCATCCTCCACTCAGGCAGGCAGTACCTCCACCTCTAGTCCAGGTACCAACCCAGCCTCCACAACAGGCTCAACTGGCTCTGCCCCACCACCAACACAAACGCCCAATATACTGAGTGAGTGTACCTGTTCTATAATGACTTATTTTCAATAACTTTTAACCTTTCGAGGATTGTGTTGTGTTTAACAGTTTTATCCATTTTCCCTTAGCTGGCTTTGGTGACCTTGCTGGTCTGGCTGGAATGGGCATGGGCTCTGCTAACTTCATGGAACTTCAGCAACAGATGCAGAGGCAGCTCATGTCAAACCCAGAGATGCTGTCTCAGATAATGGAGAACCCGCTGGTGCAGAACATGATGTCCAACCCTGATCTGATGAGGCAGATGATCATGGCTAATCCTCAGATGCAGCAGCTGATGGAGCGCAATCCTGAGATCTCCCACATGCTTAATAACCCTGAGCTCATGCGGCAGGTAAGGGGAGTTAAGAGGGAATAAAAAGCAATTATCTGCTTAGAAGAGTAATTATAGTAACACCCCACAGCATTTTTCTTGGGTTATTAAGGAATTCACCTGCACTGTTTAAAATAAACCTCAACCGACATTCTTCGGCTCCCCTTTTCTATTTTGCCTCTCAGACCATGGAGCTGGCTAGGAACCCAGCTATGATGCAGGAAATGATGCGAAACCAGGATCGAGCTCTGAGCAACCTGGAGAGCATCCCTGGAGGTTACAATGCCTTGCGGAGGATGTACACAGACATCCAGGAACCCATGTTCAGCGCTGCCAGAGAACAGGTATCTGTGAAGAATATTTACTAATCACATTGAATGTCTTTGTGCTTTGTTTGTGCTAATTATGAAACCTTTGTCATGTTTTCATTTGCCAGTATTTATACCTATATTTACACTTTTAAAAGAAGTTTTTCTAAACTTTTTCTTTGTAGTTTGGTAGCAACCCGTTCTCCGCTCTAGGTGGGAACTCTGAGTCTGGTGCCCAGCCATCACGGACAGAGAATAGAGAGCCACTCCCCAATCCATGGGGGCCACCGAATTCTTCTAACCCTTCTGAGAGTGGAGGGGGGACCACAGGAAGTACCAGCACCACAGGGAGCACCAACCCCACTGTGTCTAACCCTCTTGGCATCAATCCTGGTAGTCTGGGAAATGGTAAGAAAGATTTGGCCATCTTTTTTAATACACATGCATTTGGCACGCAAATGAAATACTCCACTAATTTGTGTCTGTGTTTTTGCATGTGTGTTGAAGGCATGTTCAATAGTCCGGGCATGCAGAGTCTACTGCAACAGATCTCAGACAACCCTCAGCTGATGCAGAACATGCTGTCTGCTCCTTACATGCGCAGCATGATGCAGTCACTGTCTCAAAACCCAGAGTTAGCCTCTCAGGTAAGAAGTGGGGAAAAGCCATTTAGTGATATAGTTTCACTATAAAGCAGATTTGGTGATAGTTTTAACTATTTGTAGCATTATTTTAATTTCACTACACAGAAAACTATAACATTTTGGCTTCAGATTTGCAACACTGCCTTCTATTCAGCATTTGCTGAAGACATTAGTAATTTTTTCTAAAAGAAAGACCTTCATTCCTCCATTTCTTTATTTAATGCTTGTTTGAATTTCATGCAAAGTTGCTGAAGCAGCCACAATTCAAGCATTTACTTTAATATATCAACTGCATGATGTGTTATAAGTAATAACCCTCACTTTGTTCCTTTTCTCCTTTCTCACTACAAGGTTTTGATGAATAATCCATTGTTTGCTGGAAACCCACAGCTGCAGGAACAGTTCAGAGCTCAACTGCCTGTCTTTCTGCAGCAGGTAAGAACATTTTGCCTAATATTTGAGTTCTGGATTTAAAAAAAGAAAAAGATTTGACCACATTCACCAACAAGAAGCATTACAGTGTAGGCCGCAATAGGATCGTAGGTGGTGCTGCAGTTACCCTTTAAAGATGTCCGTTTTAATAAATAAATGATGTTTTGATCTTTTTAAATAAGTGGGAAAGAAACATCTAGTAGGCTCCCACAGGTTGGTTATTTTCACACAACATGTACCCTGAACTTCAAGTATTCCTACATTTCATAGCTTACAAGTAAATGGACAGTGGAGGTTTTTTACCAGTGTCAAACAGCAGGTGGCATGGTTATACCATTACATTGGATTTATCATAAACTTCATCTGCAAAGCAAATAATCACTGTATAGCTGAACATAGTTTTTGTCATATTTATAATGCATAAAAATAATGACTTTATCTCCAATCAATTAGACCACAGCCACTTGAGGTAACCCATCGTTCTTCACGAAGTCGGTGCAATAACCTGTATTTTAACCTCAAAAGTTAAAACGGCTAGTTAACACAGTAGACTACAAAATACGTTTCTAAGTCATTGAGTTGAATTTGGATGTTTTTAGAACCAGAAAAATGAACCAGCTGTAGTTGGCTAGTGTTTAAGGCATTACCTGGGGGTTGAACCGTGCAAGGTTTGGACAATCCAAGGGGTCCACGTGCCGTGCATCATCAGACTGACTGTATATAATCTGTTGCAACATTGTAGTTTTAAATGGCGAACACGCACAACATGCAGGTTTGTAGATGCTGCTGGACAACAGTCCAGCACATGAACATTATTATTAAGCTCCAAGGTTATTTTATTTTCTCTCCTTTTATATTGAACATTTAACAAAAATGCTTCAAATAATATATTTAATAAAGTATTAAACACATCAATGGCTGAACAGAATTTTAATGCTTCTTTACATAACTAATTTTTGCTTCACGTTATTCTGATTAATTGTAATTTTGGTTTTTTAGTGCACATGGCATGGATTGGTGTTGTTTGGTTCATTTGTGTTTTTTTTTTTGTTGTTGTTGGGGTGCAGATGCAGAACCCAGAGGCCCTATCAGTTATGACCAACCCCCGGGCCATGCAAGCCCTAATGCAGATCCAACAGGGTCTACAGACGCTGCAGACGGAAGCCCCAGGCCTCATGCCCAGGTATGCTTACTCAAACACACAGCACATGCTTATGGAAGATTTTATTCTAACACTGTTTTTTTTGGCCCAGTCTTATGACAGGTGGGATTCCTGGCATACCCACAGGAGGGGGTATGTCCACAGAGAACCCTGCTTCCTCGCCCAGCAGTGCTGGCACAAACACCGCCCAGCAGCAGCTGATGCAACAGATGCTCCAGATGTTTGCTGGTGGAGGTGGTGGAGGAAGTTCAACGGTACACACCTACCTACATGCACAGGAATTACATCCTTAAAAGATATTCGTTTTGTTTCTTGTTTTCATTTGAAGCCCTGTCAACTTTCTTCCTGTAGACCCAGACACCAGAGGTCCGGTTCCAGTCCCAGCTGGACCAGCTGAACGCCATGGGCTTCATCAACCGCGAGGCCAACCTGCAGGCCCTCATTGCTACTGGAGGAGACATCAATGCCGCTATTGAGAGACTGCTGGGCTCACAGCCCTCGTAAAGACATACAGTACATACTGACACACAGACATGCTCATAAGTACATATAACTCATAAACACACTCAGCATCTACAGACAACCAAGAGAAATTTTAGTGTATTGTCCCAATCAAGAAGAAACTTGAGCAGGAACTGCAAGCCCCGTACGCCACATCTGTTCCCACATCATTCTCTTTGCCCCTTTTTTTCATTTTGGCACCATCCTTTCTGATCTGCCTGACAGTTCTATGGTTGAGTTGGACTGAACCACTCTCACCTGGAAGGACCCTCTGGTGTAGCGCAAAGGAGTGAAATCCTGTCTCGGAAAGGGATTGCCAAGCATTTTCTTCATCTATTGTTCCATTGTTTTCTTCAAAAAAATCTGGAGCAGTGTTGTAGGCAGACATTTATGCGATAGAGATAAAACCCATGTGATGTGATTGGCCGATAGCTTTGTTTCATATGTGGCTACTGTTAGGCGGTGCAGGTAAAAGTCCTGAAAACCAACGGGAGGGTATCTTGTCCACACAGATGGGTAACCTCATTTACTTTTCCCCTTCATTCGCAAGATTCTACACACAGCTGTTTTTGTCCAACAGTTTCCATTATTTATTGCAAGCGCCTAATAACATGACACCCTGCACACTTCCCTGAAGTTGTAATTTGTCATTCCAGAGCAAAGTGCCCACCCACGAGTGCACAGTGTCTTTCTTTTTGTTCCTCTTCTGAGGCACCAGTGCTGTCCCTGCTGTTCTACACTGCCCTGTGAGAGCATTGTCAGCAAGCTAAAGCCTCACTCAGTGGGTTAATTAGACGCCATCCCTCCCAATGCATTTCTCAAAGCATCATTCAGGACTTTTCAGAACTATTATCAATTATCATCACTTTGCAGCATCCCTCAAGCAGAGATTGCTGTTAGTGTGGATATAAATGATACAAAAAAACAAGCTTTCCTTTCTTTTTAAGTCGATTTATTCATTCTTTTTTTCTTTTTGAGGTGCATTTAGTACCTAGGAATCATACCTGATTTATTTCACATGAATATGGAAATTGAAAAATGAAAAGGCTTTAAAAACAATTCTGGTATGGTATCATACATTTTCTCAAATCTTAAGTATAGGTTGTTTTATTACTATTATTTTTCTTTTGAAATTCTCAGCATAGTAGTTGCGGTAACCTTGGCAACTGCTTCAATAGCTTTGCTTTGTTCACCTCAGCTGATAAATGACAAAAAGAAATCATCTCCCAGTTGAAAATGTTGGAACTAACTTTTAACAGTACTGTACTAAGAAAAAAGTAATAAATAATTGTCAAAATCAGTCCACTTGTGTGGTAATTGATTAGAGTTCGGTGACATTGTCATGAAGTGGCGCTATACAAATAAAGTTGAATTGAATTGATGAGCTTGGTGTGTACGCAGTGACGGTGTTTTTGGGTTCTGCTTCTGTTGGAAGAAATGTGAGAATAAAATGTGCTTTTTGGAAAAAAACAATGTTATATTTGAAAGTATTTGATTTATTGAGAAGTACAATTTGAAATGAAAAATACTTCAAATTTATTTATTTATTTTTTATGATGAGAAAATAATGATGATGCTTCGTTCCAGAGGACGACAGGCGGCAGGAATGATTCCCAGTACCGTTCTGTCTTTCACTGGACTCGATGACTTCTCACACTGAACACGCTGTTGTTTCTTCTGTGTTGCGTAGAGGATGTGAGGCAGCATTCTGTCCTGGACAAGCAGCTTCAGAGTTATCCCCACCACACAGTCAGTCTTATTGAGTCATTTGTCCAGTCTGACTGATGCAGCAAAGCTGATTGCACTTTCCACAACACATCTATAGACGTTATTTAAAATTTTGGTGCAAATATTGAATGATTTAATCATCCTTAAGAAGTACAATCTGTTCTGTCCATTCTCGCAGCTGGCCTCCATGTTGCACTTCCAGTTACTTTTGTCTACCTGAAGCCTGAGGGACTTGTACTCCATTACCTCCACCTCTTCTCCCAGGATGCACACAGTGTTTTGTTTACTTCTGTTCCTCCTAAAGTCAACAATCTTCTCTTTTGTTTTGTTGATATTTGAGATGCGATGATTGTTTCCACACCATCTCACAAACGGACCAGTTCTCTGTACTTGGCTTCGTGTCCATCACTGATGCACCGCACAACTGTGGAGTTATCAGACTATTTCTGCAGATGACAACAAGCAGAGCTGCACAATATGTTTGAGCATAGTCAATGTAATGCATGTAGTTAAACTATGTATGCGTGCCAGTGTAGGAGGCAAATGAACTTAGAAGTTCACATTAAATTTAAGTGTGTCTGACACGAAAACACAAATTATGTTTAAACATGATAGAACAAAACATGTACTTTGGGCCGGGCACAATTAAAGAAAGCAATGATTGATTTTAATAATTACAAAATATAGACAAAGCCATCACTGTAATGTACACAAACGGCTGTATTTCTCAACAGTAAGGCAGGAAATTCATTCATTCCTCTATTTTCTCATATTGCTATATTTATCGCAGGGTTGCAGTTGTTCCAAGATCTCGCAGCTGTATTTTGAAATCTGCGACCGGCAGTGTGAACAATAACGGTGAACGTACACTTCCTATTGTCGACCACTATGTCAGCCACACAAGTTTTCAGTGTTCTTTATGTTTTATTTGGGCCTTGAAAGGATGCAAATGAATGCAAACATGAGACTTGCTGGATACAGAGAAGCACGTAAATCTGTGCCACAGTGTTTCCAATAAGAAATGACCAAGTAGAATTACTGTAGTTATTGTGGCTGGTAGCAACATTGGGCTAAATTCAGAGTGTTGTTATTCAATAGTTTTTATAGATTTGTTCCAGTTGTTAGTGATTTGCAGTGTGCTATAGATTTTTTATTTCAACTCTTGTTGTAACATGTTTTTTTTACTACAAGCTGTTTTTCCTGATGACTTGTTTTATTTGTAGCCCAGCTTATAATTAGCTGGCAGTTAGTGTATCCACCACAATGCTGGTGAAAGGGCGTCGTGTTCTGGTGACCTACCTTTTGGGTGAGGCTTTGTCATACAAATGATCACAATCCAAAAGTGAAAAGAGCATGGCAGAAGGTGGAGCCACCGCCTGCGAGTTGCTCTACCTGTTCCACCTGTTCTCCTTCCCCTGGCCCTCCTTTGGGTGTCAGCTGATGAGCGACTGGAATCCTGTTACTTCCCCGTCCGCTCTCATTCAGGAGGTGCCTTATCCAGAGAAAAAGAAGGAAGTCTGTGTTTCTTTTCTTTCATTTGTCGTACTGGTAGAGTAAAGCTATTTTATGTTCATTTAAACCTCTTTACACTTCAAAGCTGGCTTCAGGATACTGAGGGGAATAGAAACCCACTGCCAGTGAATGCAGCATGGGGACTAGTGATTCCTACAATTTTGTTTTTAAAGGTGAGTCTTGTGTATCGGCTATGATTGTAAGGGGGTTAGTAAAGCCTGTTGTGTTTTTTACTGTGTGTTTGTATGTGCGGAAGCAGCCAGGTGCAACTCATAGCACATTTTCAAGGAAGAAAATGGGAGCAGGAAAAGAAGGAAGTGGATGCTTCCTGCCTGTTTGGCTGTAAATCATTTAATCTTTGACCTGTTAGAGAAACCTTTACATTTCCTGTTTCACCAAAGGCGTGTTCTGCGTGCCTGTGCGTAAGAAAAAGAGCACTGATTTTTCATTCATTCCTCTTAGAATTCAGATACTGGGTAGATGTGTCACGGTTGTGTGACGTCATCATGTCTGGTGTGTTATAAAGGTGACAGATAGTCTGCACGTGTTCCATCACATCAAAAACATCTGACTGGTTATAGTTGCAGTCAGATTTTAGTGATATGTTTGTACTGTTTGTCCTAAAATGTAATTCAACCTGATTTTGATGCATCTGTGTGTGTGTGTGTGTGTGTAGTGGTGTTGATAGGAGAGAGTGGAGTTGGAAAGAGCAACCTTCTGTCCCGCTTCACAAAGAACGAATTCAATCATGACAGTCGCACCACCATCGGCGTCGAGTTCAGCACACGAACTGTCCAGCTGGACAACTACACCATCAAAGCTCAAATCTGGGACACAGCAGGCCTGGAGAGATACAGGGCTATCACCTCAGCGTGGGTACACACACTTACACACACACTCGTAAAGCTGCTTCCATTACATGTAATGAGCAGTCTGATTGCAGTCTGGGTAATGGCTGCTCTCACTGTAAATACAGTATCCACCCTGGGTACATCTGATTTCTGTCATTGGTGGGTTCAGGTACTACAGAGGAGCCGTCGGAGCCCTCCTGGTGTATGACATGAGTAAGCACCTGACCTACGAGAGTGCAGAGCGGTGGCTGAAAGAGCTGTATGACCATGCTGACCCTCACATTGTGGTGATGCTGGTGGGAAACAAGAGGGACCTGGAGAACCTCAGGACCGTACCAACAGAGGAGGCCAGAGACTTTGCAGGTGGATTCACTATTATTTGATGTAAAACCTGACGGATCCATGTAATGATTTTCATTATTTCATTTAAATAATCACCTAAGTTGATAACGATCTTTGCGTTACTTTCCTAATCCAGACAAAAAGGGGCTCATGTTCATGGAGACATCAGCGCTGGACTCCACAAACGTTGAAGCTGCTTTCAATGAAGTTCTGACGGGTACAAAAGGGCAAAATATCCCTCTTTACTTTGACGTGTGTTTACTCAGCGTATCAGATAAATGTTTGTCTCTGTTCTCCCCAGCCATACATAGGAAGGTGGCCAGCAGAGAGGTGACCCGTGGCTCTATAAGTGCCGTGACCCTGTCCGGCCCCATCAGCTCAACCAGTCAGGATCAGGGGGAGCGTAAAGGCTGCTGCCAGAGCTCCTAACAGACTGCCCCACAAAGTGTTCACTCAACACGTTGCTTGACTGTCGATAAAACATTTAGCCTCAAGTTCAGTTGTGAAGAACAAAGAGGAGAGGTTTTATGTTCAAATGATTTAAAATATAAAAACTGTACAGTTTATAGCTCGTTGATTACATGCTGCGAATGTTAATTAAACTCATTTATAGATAGCATAACTTATGGTGGTTTTTGGGCAGTTCTTTTTCTTTGTGCTTTTAGTGATGCTTTGGATTTTTATTGTCTTTGCAAACGAATGCAGAGATTTTGGTCTGGAATAAATTATTTAAATTATTCTGTTTGCCTTGGATTATCATTACCTACCTGAGGCACATAAACTGAAGCAGTGGTGAATAGGAATATTATACATTTATCATAGATACAAGCTATCAAACACTTCACTCCAGGGAAGCTGGTTAATGTCAAGCTTCTTTTCTTCAGCAAACAGAACCCTTAAAATACTTCCATGATCTTTATCATTTCTATCTCGTGTCCAGTTTACACCAAAAAGATGTGATTCAGATTAAACACAGCGCTGATCCCATGATGTTTTCAGCCTCTGTTTTATCTCTTAACACTCATGGATATCATCTTGTTTTGAGAAAGAAACCCTGATCAACCAGTCTCTCCTTTCGTACAAACCTGTTTTTCTCCACCAACGATTTCAGTATGCCACCGCGCTATTTCCCTTTGAGAGTACTGCCCATTAAATATGCACATTGCGAAACGATATATTCAAAAATTACACTTAAAAGATGTTGAAACTGCATCTGCAGTTGGTATGCAAGCACCCGGTGAAGGTGCTGACTCTTATCGGGCTGCAGGTGGCAGTGCTGATACTATAAATAGGGTTTAAAACTTGACAATGCATTTACTCCAGGTCTAATTTACCCATTAAATCCAGCATGTTTCATCCTTATTTTTCCCTTCTGGGCTTTCCTGTGATGGTCATTTAGCTCATGTGCAGGATTGTTGTTATAGCAGCAAACTTCTGCACCTTATTGGAATTGATTCACACTTTTCCCTCACAAATAGTAAAATGGTTGATGGACTGGATGCTTTGATGGCGGTATGTGTATATGCTCAGGATCTCAGTGCTGGATGAGATTGGACAGGCTCACATGACACAGCTGAGAGAATATATATCTACAGCAATGCTTGCTAATGACATTCTAGACAGATAGGGCTCTATCTCTGGCAAACAGATGTGCATGTGGAGCCTTTGCTGTTTGCTGTGGTATCACTGCTGTGTGTGTGTGTGTGTGTGTGAGACTCCCCCCTCCCCAAGCAAAATTTGTCTGCCGGAGATGATTTTTTGCCACAGTGAAATGACCACAAATGCTTTTATTAAGTCTCCCTTATGACAATATGATAGGGAGGCTCTGCAGCAGGCAGTAAATGTTTAATTATATCTTGTGAATAAAGATATTTTTACGGGCTGGGTACAGACATCTGGAGTAATAATCCATACAGGCTGAGTCAGTTCAGGTTGAAAACCTGCTCATGAAATCTTTAAATTGCCCTCTGTCCTTCTTAGCCCAGATATGAGCCTGTGTGTTTAAAAAAAATTACAAGCTCTCTGTTCTTTGAGTCAGAACAAGAGCGCTGAAGCAATGTTTTCTCATCACTTCAGATTCTTGTAAGTTCCTTCTCTGTTCGTCTGGGTGTTTCTGACCTCGCCCTGGAGGCAAGTCGCTTGCTGTGGTTGGAAAGAATTGGATTTAACACGTACATGTGATGGCTATTACTGCCATGCTACTAGACTGGAGCTCAGATGCTAAAACGCTGTCACCTCTGACCCAAACACAGATCTGTTTATCTACTGTTTATGATTTCTTCTCCTCCAGCACTTTGTTTCTGTGGGGAGTCTTATCTTCTAAGAATTTACAGTGGCAGCACCACATCTGCATGGGTTTTATGATGATCATTGTGTTTCACGTGACCTATGAACCCACATTGAAGGGATCCTCTAAAGCAGTTCTTTTGAAATCCATCATCTCTGAAGCTTCTTGGTTTTTACTCCTCTCTTTACCTCCTGAAATGGATTCACAAAGCACTTGTTCCGTTGTTTAGTTCTGCTTCCTGCAATTGTCTGTGTTTATATGCGATCACAAGAGATGCAAATCCTACAACCAGCACAAACATTCACATTCACACGGCATCCCAAAAAGGAGAAAGAAACTACTGTATTCTCTTATCACTTCTCTGGTCATTTTCTTTTAAACACAGCTTTGCAGTGTATGTAACGAAACACTTCCAGATATGTAAAGGAAAAGTCTTATTGAAATACTAACTCGTGTGCTGAGCAGCTGTGGCTCAGGGGTTCGAGCAGATCATGGAAAAATCTAAAGATTTGAAGTTTTAATCCCTGGCTCCACAGTGCCGTTGAGCACCAATGAAAACCAAACCACCACCTCCCTCATACATCACAGTGTGTGTGATCAAAAGCGGTTCACTTAGTGAACTGTGGGATTTTCTGAGCAGTGAAGGTGGGTAAAGGAATAACTTCAAATGTTTAACGGCTCATCGTTTTCCGATTTTCTTTTTAGCTTTAGGATCAGTGTGTTTTATTTTCCAGGAATAAAAAATCTAAATAAACCAGGGAGTCCTAAATTGATTTACATCACCTTCTAAAAGAAGCAGCCATTGATAAACAAATGACTCTGGAGTAGTGTATTATTAGATTGACTAATGAAATAGTAAAAGAGTGAGCAGCATATCCTCTGAACTTCTTTCTAAATCTGCCTTTATCTCAACCCTAAACAAGACAAAAAAGGTTAAATCAAGACGGATTGACCAGTGTTTTTCTTCTAGAGATGTGATTAAAAATAAATGAATAAAGTAGAGACTCTTGTTAAACGTTCACACATACTTGCCTGTGAATGACACTTATTGTGGGAGGATTCCAGTAGGGGGGCATGGAAAACTCAGGCCTCATAGATTTGCTGAATTTGTGGAGTGTAAACAAAATGAAAAACAATGAAGGATGTTATTTCTAAGACAATTCCAGATGGCCTGTGAGGCTTGTAAATCAAGCACGCAGTGTCTTATCTTTGAAACTTTCCACCCCTTCTGCTGCCTTCTTGCTGCTCGCAGCAGCTTATCAACATTCACTTCTAGGGACACAGGCTGCACGGTGGTGTGGTGGTTAGCCCAGCAGCCTCACAGCGAGGTTACTGGTTTGAGCCTTGGCTCGGACAGTGGCTTTTCTGTGCATGTTTGCACCTTCTCCCTGTGTTAATGGGTTCTCACTGGGTACTCTGGCATCCTCCCATAAAGACATGCATTTTAGGTTGCAAGTCTTTCTAAATTGTCCTTATGAGTGAATGTGTGTGACGGGTTGTTTGTCTCTCTGTGATGGCCTGATAACCTGTCATGGGTGTACCTTGCCTCTCACCCAATGATTGCTGGGATATCCTCCAGCTACCAGTGACCCTTCATTGGAATAAGCAGTACAGATAATGGATGGATGCACAAACACAGCTTAATAAAAGTATTTTTTTTAATTCTTATTTTAACATTTCTGCATCTCACTACGGCAAAACGGATCCAGGCTAAAACAATGAGCTTTTGTACCTATGATTAGATTTACACTGGATCTCCACATCCAGTTGGGCTGGTGTGCAACTGTGTGAAAACCTAAAGTATGTGTGCAGTCCTTATCGTCCTGCATCTGTCAGTAGGCCTACATGTCAGTAAAGAAAACAGATTTTAAATGTCCACATCAGCTCACAACCCCACATAAATAGAATCTAAGTCAATGCACACTGATTACCATGGTGATGTTGTTATGGTGACCAATCAAAGGAGAGGTGAACTGATGGGTGGCTGTGTGTTCAGGCTATCTATGCCCCAAAAGCACCGCGTGGAAATACAGCTGAAAGTGAGCTAGATTGCAGACAAGTGTGTTTATCACTCCTGTTTAAACCCTGACACTGTTTAGTCTCAGCTCAGCTTGTTATGACAATAAAATGCACTAAAAATCACTTCCACAAACAATTTGTTTGTACATTTGTCTGCCACCTTGTGTTTTGCTGAATCACACGCACGCACACATACGCAAATCCAAACTCAAGTTAATTAACTCATTTGAAAGTGTCTAATGGAGTCTGCTGTGCTTGGCTGTCTACACTCTTTGCCCTGCCAGGGTCACATTTCTCTGTTCTGGCTGCCTATCAAACAGGTTGCCAACAACCAGCAGATCTGAGCGCTTCAGGGTGAGCTCACTTAACATAATAGTACATATCTCTGTTGCCATGACAGCCTTGGTGGTTGTCTGCAAGTCTGTGGTGCAGGTGTAAGGATGATACACCAAACCATTGTGTGGGTGCCTTTGATGGAAACCTGATACTAAGAACAACATGGAGGAAGATCGTTGTTAACAGCTGATCCATCTACTCACTGAATTTACATTTGTGTGTACGTGGAGACATCTGGAGCATTAAAAGCCTGTTTTAGTCCATTATTGGCAGCTTTTCTACTGACCTCATTATAGTAACATCTATTTTTCCCAGACATAACTTTTCCCTTTTGCCAGGTTTCATGTTTCTTTCATAGTGTTACCAGCTTTATCATGTTTCATATCATATTTTACACACTTCAACAAAGTTCTGCAGCAACATTTTAGACATCGCACTCAATAACAGCTCTTGAGTTGAGTAGAGAAGTGGCAAAAGGCAAGGCAAGGCAAGGCAAGTTTATTTATATAGCGCCTTTCATCTACAGGACAGCTCAAAGCGCTTTACATTGAAACAGAAAGAAATTACAATAAAGAAATTACAAAAATAAACAGAAAAA
>JBAMHV010000018.1:11775379-11812387 GCA_037177535.1 Pseudomugil gertrudae
ACGCAAACTCTGGATTCTTGGCGTACGTCCAATTTTAGTAAGAATCCTACGCAGAGTTTTATAAATGAGCACCCAGAGCTGGACCTCTATATGGGATGGCCATGGTTCACGTGGCATCACCATTAGTTGTCTGATTGCCGGCATTCTTGGGCTAAAGTATCCACAGGCAAATTGTGTATGGATCACTTGTAAATTGATAAAAGCATGTCCTAATTGATTACATGGTAATGATACATTGGTGGAAACCTAAGACAGACCGAAGACATACCTAAGAATGTGTCTGGGACATCTCTTACTTGTTTTTTTTTTTTGCTTCCATTTTAGAGTCATCAGCCCTAAACCCTACCTCAGAGACAGCATCATCAAACTGTGGCCCCTCTGAATTTTTTAAAGACTCTTCTAACCCCTCCCTGCCATCCAGTCCAAGGAGGACAACAGAGAAAGACACTGCAAAAGACGCAGAGGTGGAGGTTCCTGAAGAGGAGACAGAAGAAGAGAAAGCCATGCGTCTTCTCTACTGCTCCCTCTGCAAGGTGGCTGTCAACTCAGCCTCTCAGCTCCAGGCCCACAAGAGTGGTGAGAAGTGGTCTCTGTGTTGTCAAACATATCCTGTGTTTGTGTTATTCTCAGCTGTGATGTGACTTGATCTGGGCTCAGGTACGAAGCACAAAACCATGCTTGAGGCCAGAAGTGGCGATGGAGCCATCAAGTCATTCCCGAGGATGGGAGTCAAAGCCAAGATGGCCTCTCCGTCTGAATCATCAACTGGACTCCAGAATAAAACCTTCCATTGTGAGATCTGCAATGTGCATGTCAACTCAGAGACTCAGCTTAAACAGGTTTGTTTGACAAAAAAGAGGACTCACCTGTTAAAAACCCATAAAAACCCAGAGACATTCTCTCGCCTCTGAAGCTGCAACACATGGATTTAGAGCAGTTGTTCATTTGTTAACATCAGTTTTTAATATTGTGTGGAATATTCCACACAATGTTCTGGAAAACAGGCTTGGACCTTTGAGGATCGTTTTAGTTTAGAGCTGATGATTCAGGTCTGTTAGGAATCTTAGAAGTTTGATCAAATCAGTAACAATGACGTTTTGTTTATTAAAACAGCTCCTGGGTTTTGTGTCATGTGTAAGCCCAACAATAATTCCTCCCTTTGCATCATTTTCCATTTGATATGATTCACCTTTAATTAAACACATCACAGAGTACTCGTGCTCTAGCTGTCCAAATACTGAATAGCTAGATTAGCACTAATCCTTGATTCGTAACCCTTAAAGAGGTAAGGCAAAGGCCTGGAAGAAAAAATTGGGACTTGACCTCTGTAACATCCACAACGAAACCACAACCTAAGGGTCATTCCACCGAATGGGTACCATTTTCATGTTGCACATGGAGATGGATGGTTCAGGCCAGTTACACTTACTTAGTCATTTTACTCATAAAATATGTAACAGGACTAAAAGTAAAAGAACATCATAGCATCACATCACAGTTTTTAGCATAGGGTTAGCAAAAACAGGAAATGTAAACTCATGGCATCCTTGCTAATAGCATCAGGAGGTAAAGCACAATGTAGAGATACACCAAAAATGTTTGTTTTCAAAATTAACAGCTGATAACTAATGCATCATTAAAGTAACAGGACAGTTTGCTGAGATCAACCTTTTTGATAATATTTTAACTATAACCAGATATACAGAAAAATGAATGAGAGAGCTTAGTTTTGGTCGTACAGTGGTCTTTAAAAGATCCAGCTGCTTCTTGTTGTGCACGTGACTTGTGGGATGCTCCAGATAAATCAGGGTAATGTGTTACGCTAACAGGACTGAGTGACAACCCACGGACATTTTTACCAAAATATACTGATTAGTTTTGAAAATAATACTTGTAAAAGGTGGATGAAATATTAAAATACACAGAAATGCAAAAAGCTAAAATAGAATAAGATTGTAGTAATCATATTTTCTTCCAAAGAGTAATGACATAGTAAGGGACAGGTGAAAAATGCAGCTTTTCATGTGTTAATGGGTTTTATTAATCTTCTCAGCACATAGTTAAGATCTATATTTAATCTAATTGTGGTTTTAATGTTGTTGCTGATGAGTGTAAATGAGATTTGGTCTTGATAATCACTGGTTCATTAGAAAATCAGCTTTTAATGAAAGTGTTTTGAGAATTTGAGTAATTTTAACTCCAAATGAAAGATAAAATATGTTTTACTGGATGATTGGTAACAAATACAAACTCTAGAAATATGAACATATTTTTTTTATGTATTTCCATCAAGCAAAAAAGAGCAAATTGTAGCAACTTGACAGAAACTTCAAAAATGAAAAGAGAAAAATGTATATTTCTAAACCCTGTAAGAGGATTCTTAAACATTAGAAAGGGTTAAAAAAAAGACAGTAAGTTTGATGTTTTGGTTTTAGTTGAGACATACAGAAATCTAATAAAATATTTACCAGAACTCATCCAGGGCTGTATACATTCTGTAGCTGTCACATAAGTCTGTGTCACCTCTCTGGTACCAGGCTTAAAAATATTTCACTTTATTCACAACTTGTTTTACTGTGTTTTAGACCCGACTGGTGGTCTTTTAATAGCAGCAGTTTGTGCTCTTCTTCTTCAGCTCCAACTGGAAAATTGGCAGCATTCACTGCTTGCCATACTGATCCAAGCCTTAGTAATTCCATTTACAACGGGGAATGGAAAAGCGCATAAATTCACATTTTATTTAGTAGATTTAAAAAAAAATTTTTTTTATTAAGATTTATGATATGTTTTGATGGAAATTGTGTTGTAATTACATTATGTTACTTTAAGCTGTAAAAAAAACATAGTTTAATGCTCTAACTCTGAATAAAAACAGCTTTATTCTTTACTTGGCTGAGTCATGATTGAAGATAAAGTTAGTTTTACGTTTCATTGGTTATTATTTGATTCAGGGATATGTTGAAGCAAACACTTCGGTTAATATTATTATTAAATTATTGCTGAAATTCATGTCAGTTATGTCCTCATCTTGGTGCCAGGTTTTGTTCTTTTTTATGCCACATAAAGCTATTGAAAGGTCAACTTTCCCAAACATACACCCTTCTCATTGCTCATAAATGCAAAACCTTCAGCATAGTCACCATCACTTTGTCCATCATTATGGATAGGAAATACATAGATTTTATTGCACATGACAGCACGAACATCTCACACCTGTCATTGCAGGTGAGTTAAAATCACACATTTCTTGAGATAATGAGCACAAGGCTACCATGCCTCTTCCATTTCATCTGTTTCAGTCAGCATTTGAATCAGACGCCTGACTCTCGGCTTGTGATATGCATGCATTGCGTCAGTCTTCATACCTAGCTGTTTAAAAGTTAACTTTGGCCAGGTGTTCATGAATATTTACCAGTTCACTGCTGATTGTGTGCCATCCTGGCCGCAGCCATCTGTTTGTGTTGGTCAATCAAATCAAAAAATTCCCAAACCCGCCCCCCAAGAATATATTGAATCTAAATGTCAGAGCTTATGGTTTATAAATATTCAGTCTGATTTGACATAATATGAACTTCTATTTAGCTCCCTTCCGTTCTCTTGAAAATTAACTCAAATTTGGTGCAAAAGGCAGCTTGGTCGGCCTCATCTTTGTGCTGCTGTGTGTGTCTGTGTTCATTTTCCTCTGTTTATCTAAGAGCTTATCTCCTCCTCTGCAGCACATCAGCAGCAGGAGGCATAAGGACAGAGCAGCAGGTAAACCAGCAAAGCCGAAGTTCAGCCCCTACACTCCCACCCAGCGCCTCCAGAGTCTGCAGGCGGTGAGTGGTCTGCTGTTGCTTGGCTCACTGTTCTTTCACCCCCTCATCATTGTAATAGTGCACATGAGCTGAGTCTCTTCCAGGAAGCTCCTGCTGCCACAGAGACAAAGCGATAGTGGCTCAACAGATTACTGTTGTAGACTACTCACACGATTTCTCTGCAGTAAATGGGACGACTATGATCATCTGCTGTCTACTTTCTGTGATTTCTTACCTTTTTACCTGAACTGTTTACCTGTTTAACTCTTAATTTGTTTGTTTCATCTTCAGATAAGGCAGTGTGTGAGGAAGAACCAAGACCTGAACAAACCTCTGGCTACCTGTCTCATGCAACGTCAACTATCCGTTGCCGCCGCTGCTGCCATGGCATCGATGCCCCCCTTCCCCATCCAACCAGCCACAAACTCAGGCCCCGCCTTGTTTCACAGTCAGACCCTCCCCCAGACGCTGCTGCATCCAGCCCCCGGACCCATCTGTTCAACTCACACATCCGTCCTGTTTTCCCCGTACTGACACCGTTGATGACTCAGTCACCCCTGAAGTACAGCAGAGCAGGCGTGAGGCTCGATCGAGACGTGAGATAAAGCAGCACTCCCTGTTCTCCACAACATCAACAGGCTGTCACCAACCAGATTTGAAGAGTGAATGTTGGGATTAAAACCATGAGAGAGAGTCCAGTGAAGAAATATAAAGAGGGAGCGAAGTGTTTTCAGATGCGAGAGGGTGACTTTGTATAGCTGCATGCACAGATGTAGCTGTCATAGAAGTGCATCATTCCCCATTTATACTGAAAAGAATGGTGTTCTTCTGTCATCACTACGACTGTGTGTGTGTGTGTGTGTTTGTTGCAGAGATGCACAGAACGGTCGTTTGCAAAAATTTGGGCACCCTGGTCAAAACAATAACAAACGATTATTTTTCTCAGTCTTTTCAGGGTCAAGATGAAAGATGGCTTTAATATGTGTTTTTGCACATTTCTTTATGAATTAGAAGGATTTTTGTGGATTTGAGATAAGAGAGGAACACTTTAACAGCAAATATGGCTTTTTATTCCACCCAGTTTTACAGATCTTGTTTGTTTCCTGTTCAGCACATTCCTGTTAAAAGAGGATAATTGTTTTTTGTTTGTTTTTTAAGAGGTTTGTGATGTTTCAATATCTGCGTGTTAGTGTGAGAGAGCTGAATGGGGGGAATAAAAGAGAAATTTTAAAGGTGGAAAGAAAAGAAAGCAGCTAATTAGAATAACCACTCATTTTTATCACCTAAAAAAATCAAACTTGAGGGATTGTATTGCACTTTGTGCAAGTCATATATTGCACACAGCGTCATTATTTGCAACATGACTGAGGTAGCTGATCAACTCATCCTGCCCCTGATCACGAGGCCATCAAGACACATGTCAGACTTATTGGGAAGTGCATTGCTCTGCATTACTTTTACATATAATGAAATGATTATTTTTAGGCTTTTAGCTATTTTTTTATTCTCGTTATTGGTATTTTACAATTAGACCACCAGAACAGAGGGAAGATTATTGGGAAGTTTCACATTTTCATCATTATTTGAGGAGTCACAGCAGTGAAGAACAACTTTCATCCTCTTCTTAAAAACTCCCTGAATATAATGAAGTAAATAAAAAAATAAGACCATTATTTGATTCTCTACCACGGTCAAAGAAAATTTGACCACGTGTTCAAATTTTAGCATGCATCTCTAAGTAAAAGGTATACCACTTGATTCATGTTTTCCAATAAACACTTACTGTGGAAATGTATGACTGCAGAAGCTCTTTTTTAATCTTTCTAGGAATAAAAACTTTCTCATGAAGTCATCAATGAAAATAGCTGCTTAATGCTTATAAATATGCAATATTACCAACATGTAACATGCTCACCTGTTTGCAGAAGGACATTTGCTCTATGTTCTCATTTAAAAGGAGTATCTGCTGGACCAATTATTTATCTGTCTTTTCAGCTTGTGTACATGTTCACTAAGACACTGCCGGGAAAGTAGACACGTCAAGACGATGAACGCGCATCAACACATTTCATCCTCCTTTGCTTCCTTTTGACGTGTACATTTCTTTGCTTGGTCTGTGTTCACATAAGACACATCCACGTCGAATGTATCCCTAAAACTTTGTTTTTAGTGATAAATTAGTGCAGGGATGTTCTACCTGGTGTTTACTTCTGATGCACTCAGAGTAAAGTATAGTTCTAAAAGGTGTGTAGCCTTAACGGTGAGCTAATGTAATGAGTGTGAATGCTGCTGGCATTCCTCTGCTGACATTATTTAAATCATGGTCTTTTACACTTCACAGGTCAGGATCTGGTCAGACGATGTTTGACTGCTGTTTTCTAAAACTCTGCGTGACCTCTCAGATTTTCTTCCTCTTTCGGTCTTTTAGCAGCCAGCTGACACCAAACAGGAATAATTAACTCAATATTTCTTACCTCTGTCTCCTGCAGGCAGTCCAAAGTAAATAACTCAGCAGCCCAGTTCACAGTATTAACATCCAATCACTCACTGTCTCTACATTCTCCCAGATGTAACAGCGTTTGTTATCATTATGATTATTAGTCAACTGGGATGAGATCTTTGCACATCTGTGTGGGATGCTCAATTCTCCGCAGAAGGCTGGAATTCAGACTTCCACTGGCTTCCAAACTCCCTGGCTCACAGCTTCGCCAGCTCTCTCTTTTGCTTCACTGTGTGACATCTTTCTTTGGTTATCACAAAGCAGCCATCTCTTCACTGACCCTCAGTCTCTCACCCGATCATCAAATTCATGGCAGCAGACATACACGCACTCATAAACATGTGTTAGTATTACAAAAGCCTAACTTGGAATCTGGGAGATTTTTTTTTATTCTCAACTACCTGGAGAGACTACAAAGGTGCAGAGCTGAGCTGTGTATGCCCGGTGAAGGTAGTTTTGTTGATGCTCACATAGAAAGGGACATGTAACAAGCTCTTGGAATAAGGATGCAGTGTTTTGACTTTTGTATTTTGCACTTTTAATCCAAATCATAAAACAAAAGGTGGTTATGGGTAAATGCACAGACAGAAAAGCAAAAGAACGAACAGATGGAAAGACTGGATTTTATTAAACAAATGGAAAATGTATCTTAAAATACAACTGCAAAATTTTCCTTACAAGGCACTTTTTAACTCTGCCTTGCAGTAAGTACAATAATAAGTCAAATAAAAGCGAGAAGTCTTGAAGCCATAAATCAAACGATAGCTGAAAGAGTAAAGGAATAACTTGAGGGATTACATTCCCTTTTTATCTAAGAGTCAGTGGACACATCTTGTTGAAGGTTTTGGAAAATGTGAAAGCTGACTTATTGTATTCTTGAACAATGGCTGAAAATAGATTGGTATTAGTACAGTTATATAAAAGTAAAGTTATATTTTATGTTACAGTGATTTGCTAAGTAAATACAAAGTGAAGTAAAAAAAAGTTAGATCTGATGCTTTATCAGTACTTTTGAAGTACTCATAAAAATGTACACCCTGAGTGAGAGCCTCCTTAAATGAGTATTGCTGCTTTAAGGTACTTTTTATAGCAGCTTAAAGTCTTTGTTTTTTGTTGTAGATTTTCTCTCATTTTCTTTGCAAAATGTATATACTTAGGCTATTCCATGCACTGCTACTTTACGGTCTATTCATGCATTTTCAAAGGACTTTGAAAACCTCCCAGCTTCAGCCTATTGAAGCATATGTTGGTTTTAAATTGTGTATTGGTTTAAAGTATCATTCTGTCCTTTTTTCAGCTGCGGTCTCACTGCGGTGAGAAACTGAAGATACTCTACAGCTGATGTAAAACCTCCTGACTGCAATACAAGCTGCTCGTTTGGTCACTTCTCTTCTTCCGCTAGTCTTGCTTTTCTTATTTGCTCTCCTCTTCTTTTGTTTTGATCTCACCTCAAAATCCATGCAGCATTGCGTTTCTTTCATTCACCTGTCAAAAGGCAGCTGATTTAAACCAGTTGATTAACTTGTTGCTATGGTGACGCCTCTAGCGGAGTGATATAACAGTGATTTCACTTGTTGAACTGTGCATATGTGCATATATATAAAAATAATGCAGATCCGTTGCCGTCGGAGTTCTGACTCAGCATGGTGCTATATGGATCATACAGTATCAGTCAGGATTTGGACACTTTCCAATTGGATTTAAAGGGATTTTTTCCTTGCTTATCGGCAGTGCCTACACATTGTGTTTTTGCTCTAAGCTAAAACCAAAAGAAAAACAAAACAAGTTATTATGCAGAATTTAGTTGAAGGAACTACAGTAAGTCTCAGAGCCATGCTTCAGCTTACCTTTGTCAGGCCATGTATTCACCAGTATTTGTTTGTCTGTCTGTCTGTCTGCAACATAAAAAGTTATGGATGGATTTTGATTAAGTTTTCAGGCTATTTAAAAAATTGAATAAGGAAACAAAAGATTACATTTTAGAGGTTAGGGTAGGGATGGGCAGCTCTGGTCCTTGAGGGCCAAAGTCCTGCAAGTGTTAGGACTTTCCCAGCTGCAACACACCTGAATCAAATCAATGGGTAATCAGCAGACTTGTGCACAGTGTGATGTTCAGCTCTGCACAGGTCTGCTAATTAACCATTGATTTGAGTCAGGTGTGTTGCAGCAGGGAAATTCCTAACACTTGGCCCTTGAGGACCAGAGTTGCCCATCCCCAAGTTAGGGTCACATAATCACCTGGATCCAGGATGTTATTTAAAAAACTCTTTACTATAGATGAGATAAGATTAAATCTCCCATTAGAGTTTCTAAAAAACTCACAATACTCACAATGATTGGTAAAAAATAAATAAATAAAGTAATTATGGCTTGTCAGAGGTCTGGTCTTTCTCAGTGCTACTAATTCTTTATTTAAATCAGCAGGACCATTATCATGTTATATTTCCCAGGCTTTCCAATATAGTCAAATTCTTCATATAGTGCAGCCCAGCTGAAGCGTGCACTACATGGTGTACTGTAGTACAAATTATAATTGAATGTGAGGTCCAGTTAGGTGGAGGAGGCCAAGAAGTGGCCCTTGCCAGCAACAAAGTTGTAAAATATTTAAATTTATTTTTATCACTTTATAAATATAACTTCATTAGACAGGCCCAATACAACTTCTTTAAAGGAAACTGAAGCAATTCATTGAAGCCAGTCAGTGAAACTGTTCCCGGCATCTGCATAGAGATGGTATTGATTGGGCTTATGAATAGATTTCAGTACAAACATCACTGAGGAGAAAGGCAGCTTATAGGGTTTGTTAGCACTCATCCTCATTTTGATGATGATTGAAAACCATTTAAGATTGGAAAAAGGTTCATCTAGAGATACCAAAAGTTAATAATTAAATGATTGAAGACGGTCATGCCAGGCCACGGCATATTGCATGCCAAAAATGTAATTCTGTGTTTGTAGTACCTGCAACAGACAGGATTTGTTGAGGCGCTGTGAGGTCTCTGCAGTCCTGCAGGAGGCATTACTGTAGATATATGTGGAGCAACACATCAGTAAAAAAAGAGGGGAGACTGGCTGTGAAGTAAATGGCCCAGCAGGGTGTTCAAAAGCAAGCTGGAAGGCATATTGGCCAAGCTGCAACCCATGGAGAAGTGATTGTGTGGGTCTCAGTGCTGCTGTTGTCTGAGCTGAAATGAATGTAATAGCAAAGGAGTGCTCCTCCAGTGAAATGTGTTGCCAGTGCAGCCTTACAATAGCTTTGCATCCATAGAAGGAACATGTCATAACAGGGTTTTTTTGTGCTGGAATAATACATTACAGAGTAAGCCATTTCTTAAAAAGAAAACTGTAATTTTACACTATTATGACACCTGATATTGTATTGAGTTTATTTCATCTGCTTTTTCTGTGGACAGGTATGAATTAATGTCTTCTTTATTATTATACTTAACTTCAACTAAGTGACAGGAGTTGTGAGGAAAAAGTGAAGTCAAAATGCATGAAATGAAAACCAAGTTCACTTTATGAATCACAAGATCCTCCTTTAGAAGCAACAAGGTTTTTCTGTGAGATGTTATTAAATGGACTTATATAGCACTTTTTCAGTCTTGTTCACCACTTAAAACACTTATTACCGAGCACATACCCATTGACACACTCCCACCCAAATACCTACATTGAGGGGCTAGTTGGGGGGTTCAGTGTCTTGCCCAAGTACACTTCAGCACGTAGTGAGGGGAAGCCTGGACTCTAACTCCCAACCTTCTGGTTAAAAGACAACAGCTCCTCAACCTGCGCTGCAGTTGGCCTTATTAGTACCTCATATCTTCAGTTCATTGAGGTTTGTGTTTTGCATGCTTCAGTGAACTGAAGATATGCAGTACTAATAAGGGCAGCTGTAGCTCAGGTTGAAGAGCATTCATCTTTCAGCATTGCTCTGGACTCTGAGTCTTTTTCTTTTGAGCCATTTTTGTGAAAGTTTACTGGTTTTTGCTAAGACCAGGCTGAGACCCGCAGAGTGTCAGATGTGGTGTCTGACTTGTTGCAGTTTTCTTGCAAAGCACAATCTGACCTTGGGATAAATCTGTAAAGACTGGGAAGACTGGCTTGAATGTTTTCCTACTTGTTTTACAATCATGGTGTTCAGATTATTTAGAAATGGCCATGTGACCCTTCCCAGAATAATTAAGATTTGCTTCTGCCAATATCATTGCTGATGCCTTTCCCCCCAGGAATCGTGCTAAACCCTAGAACTGCCAAAATTTACTGACGTTTTCACATGTTGATGTTAAATCAAACGTATCTAATTACCAGCACCCGGGTGCTACTTGAACATTTACTGTTTCTTGCTCTCTGCTTCTGTATCATGATTTGTTAAATAAAACATGGTATGATGTAATATGTTGCATTGTCCATCTGAAGTCACATTTACATAATGTCATTATTAGTTAAGAACAGTGTTATTTTTTCCCTAATTTTCTCCTGGTACTTAAAACATTAAAAGTGATAGATGCTCCTTTGTTTTCACATAGCTGCAGGTGACCTAATCGTGTGCTCTGGAGTTTTCTATAAGATCCATAAAACAAGCTACAATCTCATTTCCTTGTCCTTTTTTGCCTCCGAATTGTGTTTAATGGGCTGATTACACAGTCTATGTTATGATTCCATTACCACAAATTGTGAATATGGCACCATATGCACATTTTCCATATTAAAAAGCAGGCCTGTGCATTTCCAGCACCAGAAGAGGCGAGTGCTCAGATTAAAGTTAATACGTTTCATCTGGCAGAAAAGCCGCTGATCATTTTGTTGGCTGGTCACACTGTCTGGACAGGGTGTGTGAGGAATATATCTGACTGGACTGAGCTGAATTTATGAGCTTTTAATAAGGATGTTGTTGCATCAGATCAAGCCTTGAACAGAACTGAAAAATGCAATGTATTCATATGAGCTGATGTTCAGGTTGTGTCCTAAGCTCTCACTACATCTCTGTTTTAATGAGCTGGTTTTTTTTCCATACCTGTGATGAAACAGTTCTCTCCAGGTTGCTGACATGCAGATAGTAAGAGGTGGCATGAAATAACTGTGTGATGGATTTGCCTATTACATCAAGCTGAGTAAAAATCTGTGGAGACCCTCAGGCTGTCTATTTGACTATATATGTTTTTTCTTCATACTTTGTATTCTCTTTTTTCTTTATTATAGACACAAGCACACAAATAGAAAAAAAGAAAGTAACTCCACTGTGAGGGAACAGCTGTAACATTTGTTTGCTTTTAGCAAGACTATTACGCCTCTTAAGTAAACAAAAGTGATTTTATTAATAAAACAGTGAATCATTACCAGTTTGTTTGGCTCATTTTATTCAGATTGCTCACACAGCCTTTGAACCCATGAAAAAAGGTCCACCTGTATAACTGTAAAAGCTTCATTACAATGTTTTCTATTATTATTTTACTCATAATACAGCTTTACTGTTAACATTCCCCTAAATTAAAAATAATCCCAACTGAAAACATACAAGCAGCATGCGTTTGGGAGAAAAACTAATCAGATGCTGGATCTGGGCTCCAGGTTCAGGCCTGTTTCACAGCTGAGACAACTTGGTGAAGTCATTTATTTTCAGTAGGCAGCACAGACTCAAGGATTGCTGAACCCTTCTGTAGTTGTAGCCTTAACTTACTGCAGCATGTCCGCTTGTGCATGCAAGTCAGAAAGTGAATTTAGGATAGTTAAAAGCCTTTCTTTTCATTTAAAATGTGTCCTTTTTGGATAACAACAATCGTTTCTCTTGCTGACTTTAAGTCATTTTATAGGCAACTAGTGTTTTGATGCATTAACATTTTGTGCTGTCGTGTTTTTGTGAATGTATTTCAGCATATCATTTTCTTTTGCATCTAGCCTGCTATTATTATTACTCTGTATGTGTGCATTTTCCAATAAAGCAAGTTAACCTAGTTCTGGAGAAAGGAGATAGGAATCCTCTCTATTGCGTAACCAGTGCCAGCTCCTTTCACAGTAATTTGCAAATAGCTAAAGACAGTAAAAAGTACATTTTATTCCAACATCAGAAACAAGCCAAGAACACACAAATGTGCACTTCTTCACCTTTGCCTGCTGTCAGAGTACATTCAGCTGGATGGTGAAGTAAATTGGGAAGGTCTCTTGAGGCCATGCTGAACAGCTGAGGGTCAGGTCCTAACAGACATGCACTCGTGTCTCTGAATTTGCTATTTTATTTTGGCCAGAGAACCTTCAACTGACCAACACTTCACACTTTTGATTACTGATTACTGTAACAATATTTTCCAGTTAAATGACTGATTTTATGGAAGTCACATATCAATCTGTAGTTCAACTCAAATGTGTTTTTTTAAAAATGACACATTTCTGGCCCTACTACGAATGCAAATAAAAACATGATGTCTTCAGCTAGTTATAATGTAATAAAGCATGCATTATAGTCATAACATATTTGCTAGGAATATTTGCTATATCCAGCATGAGGTTTGGAGGATTGGTCATATTTCAACTGCCACTGGCCAAAAGGTGAAGCACAGCTAGAAATCCATCCATTACAAGGTTAATACAGGGACACAATACTGCCCACATTAACGCCGTGCTACAAATGAGATTTAAGCCACAAAATCAGAATAAGTATGTTTTAGTTATCCATCCATTATCTATGGAGGGGTGGGGGGTACAGTAAGTACTACAGTGAGGAACTTTGGAGTTATTTGTGACCAGGATTTGTCCTTTGGCTCGCATTTAAAACAAGTTTTTAAAATAGCTTTCTTTCAGCTATGTAATACAGTATTGCACATATCAAGGCCATCCTGTCTCAGAGAGGTGTAGTCCCTTGAGTTCCCTTCACATTGTGTGTGTGGAAATACTCTGACTCTCACTATCAAACATAGTCCTGAGTTCTACTGTTGTTTTTCTTTGATTTGATTTCACCAAACATTTAAGTGATCGCCGATCATTCAGGACCTTTTTCCGGTCACAATTATTCCTGGAAGACACTGTCCTTCCCATTTTTAATAATGCGTTGGACAGTTCTTAACCCAATTTTTGTAGTTTCTGTATCTCCTTTAAATGTCCTCCCTGCTTGATGCATGGCAATGATTGCTGTAAAATGCCCTGAGATGACGGTGTCGTGAAGTGGTGCTGTACAAATAAAACGGAAATGTAATTGAACTGATCTATTCTGAAACCACAGATAAATTATTTGTTGTCAAAAGGAAGCGTTTACAATACTTTTTTGGAAAAAAAGACATTTTTTACAACTGGTGAGTGTTTACAATGTGTTGGTTATGAAACTACTGTGACGAAGTTTATCTGGAGAAAAAAAATCTGTTTATTTTCTAACAAGAACAACATGAAACACCTTGTAATATTCTGTCTGCTCACATTATTCTCTTTCAGTAGAACTATCAAAAATAGAAAATCTTAGGCAAGAGAGACATTATAAGTGAGGACCATCAGAATAAGAAACCTGGAAGAAGGTGCTTATAACTTAAAGAAAAACAAAGAAACAGTAGAGATCCTGTCAGGCATGTGTACATATTGATTAGCACATTTCGTGTATTCATAAAAAGGTATCCAGGTTGCACATTTATTTGATGTTGACACCTAGATTAACACTCTCTGGCTCTTTGCTGACATAAGGTCCAGATAATACAAATAGCAGCTTGGACCTGGACAGTAGCTTGTTTATTTCCCTATCATGCAAGGCAGGTTTAAGTTTGCCTTTTCAAAGTATATGAACACAAGTCATTATGTAACATCAAGCAATCCAATATTTACAAGAAAGTGACTGACATATATCTTTGAAAGTTTTAAATGAGTACTTGAGTAATGCAGAGTATCTTCAATAGAAGCAGTTGTGTACAAACTCATATGAATGCTTATTTTGTCTTGATGTGGACAGCAAAGGAAGGGCTGTCTGGACACTTGAGAAGAGTGTCAAAAGTCTAACTAGCTCAATTTAAACTTTGCATTAATCTTATAATTGATTGACTCTTTGAGCTGCCATGTAATCATAACTTGAACGAGCCTTGAGAGTTTTATAGACCTCAAGGAACATGAATCAAACACTGCCTGTCTGAGGGTTTTTAAATTAACACAATTATCAGCTCCATCCACATGCAACAGAGCACTCTCCTAGCTCTTATCTACAGCACTCAATTATAAATGCCAATTTTGGTGGAGCTGAATGAGCCTGACCCTTGATGAGCCTTAATTCAATTTACATTTTTAAAGAAGTTTACTCATAGACTACAGGCCATGAGTTTGTTAGGCTTCATTCCCTAGAGGTGTACAGTCTCCAGTGAGGCTTTGTTTATTTCTGATTGACAGGCAGGAAAGGGATACAAAAAAGATTGATTTAAGAGCCAACAATTATAATTAGATAATTGTGATGCTCTGTGGTTGTCTATCGTTTAGTCCCAAAGGAAAACAATACTAGACTGTACATCTCCAAAGAAAGATCTGTGGTATATTTAGCATTAGCGCCATCTAGTGGTAAGTTGTTTTATTAGAACGGAAGTGACGTCTTTTCCTATTTCTACCAATCAGCACGCGCGGCTCACAATTTGAACAGCGACTCCCAGAGAGAAGATTAGTATAAACATAAAAGGTTGTTTTGCTGTCTAATTTATGTAGTTTATTTGTGTTTTTGAAGTGAAAAGGGAAACTCCACATAACCTACTATACATATTTTCTGGTAGGTTTAAATTTGTGCACTTTTTTAATGTATTTATTGTCCGTTTTGAATGACTGAAAACAGCTTAGTGCTTTGTAACGTTTAGCATGCTAACGTAGCTTAAACACTTGCGTTACTTTTGCGTCTTAATGTTTTGAAAACATGCATGATTATATCACGTTGTTGATCTCTCAAACAACGGAATATTCTTTTAAAATGATCAGATCCTCAGCCATGGGGAAAGAACGGGCCCGGAAGAAGTCCTTCCAGCAAAGTCTGGAGGACATCAAGGAGAAGATGAAGGAAAAGAGGAATAAACGTCTGGCCAGTGCTGCAGCTACGAGCATGGGGCGGGTTAGGATGATAAACAAAAGCAGCGGTAGGTGGTTTATGTTGAATTAACCTATATTCAGATTAGTGGATATTGATGATGCAGGTACAGATGCAAAGATGTGCAGGATGGTGTTTTGTTACAGAGTTAAACCAGATCCTGCCCCCTCTCCGATATATTTTCCAGGGACAAACTCTACACACAGTATCCTTAAGGGTGTACAGCTGAACAATAAGTCACTTGCTGTCGCCCTTCAAACTGAGAGGGAGAAAGTAAGACAGGCCAACGCTGTGATCCTGCAGCTGAAAAGGGAGCAACAGGCTTTTTTCCTTCACCTGCTTCTGCTCAAGAGGAAGCTGAAAGAGCAGGAAGCTCTGGTTGCTGGTGTTTCAGAGGTACAGTGTCACCTATTCCTGTATATGTCCAGTACATGTGTATTAAATTGGGTACTAAGTCATACTGAATGTTTCATATTTTATTTGTGTATGCTGATCCTTATCTAGAATAAAACTACAGGCGTCTTTGCTGAACCCCAGCACCATTTGGATTTAACAGGGTAAGGTTTTTTTTATTAACATTAAAGGCTCAGGAATTGGTATTGTACACACTTTTTTTGTGTTTAACTTTTTGCCTTTCAATTTACAGAAAAAAGCAGAGCAACCAGAGACTTGATGAGCAAATGACGTGTGAAGCTTCTCCAGTTTGTCCAGGTATTGCCAAACTTTTTTTAATAATATTTTATTGAATATAAGATCATGGCCAGATTACCAGTATATCACAGGAGAGATGAGCACAGAAAGGTAACCTTTCACTTGGAAAAATTTGGGGACCAGCTAACTTCACATGCATGTCTTTGAACGGTGGAAGGAAGCCAGGGAACACAAAGAAAACTCGTGTTCACATGTAGAAAACATGTTGTTAGGTCCGTTGAAATAAGTCAATAACTACACAATAAGAAAAAGTGAGCACATTAAGATTGCTGGCCACAATATTTTATGTTTGTTCCTATCTAAACATCGAAACACTGATCCGACTTACATTATTCTTGATTGATAAATCATTTGATCTAATACTCTTATATCTAAACCTGGTCCTTTTTTTTCCACCAAATGTCCACGATGAGGCTGTTAGTCTGTTTGTACACACACACACACATAACAGGAGTTATAATGTTAATGGGCATCCAGTTAATTGGTCACTTGCACCTTGGCTTTAATAATAACACATGCACATGACATTACAGCAGCTTCTCTTATTCCAGTTTAACCTATTGCTGACCGCTGACTTTTCTTGGGTAGAAAAAACATCAGCTAACTCCAGGCTAACAGCATAAAGGGTAACCTAAGCTTAAAAGCAGCAAACATAAGGACTGATGTTAATGTGTTTGCATTGAGTGGTAGCGGTTAGGAATGGTACCACATGTCCTGGTTAGAGC
The DNA here is from genome assembly GCA_037177535.1 of Pseudomugil gertrudae. Taxonomy (NCBI): domain Eukaryota; kingdom Metazoa; phylum Chordata; class Actinopteri; order Atheriniformes; family Pseudomugilidae; genus Pseudomugil; species Pseudomugil gertrudae. Next base: position 11,792,144 of record JBAMHV010000018.1, read on the forward strand.
CAGGTACTTACAGCACTACTGCATATCAGCCACTCAGCAAAGTAGCACATCATTCTGTGCAGAGGAGCTGTCTGAGAAACACTTGTAGTTGAAATACAAATTTTGTCTTTAACTACTCATTTGTTATTGCAGAAAAAATTACTATTAAAATGATCCTAAGAATCACTCAAAGCCTATTTTATAAATGTTGCTGTTATTCTGACTGCCGTCTGTTTATCAGAATTGTTAATCATTTGATTATAGTATTTGTACAATTGCGACATGTCAGGTATCGTAGCCAAAAATTAATCCTATTATACCTTTTTTTTTTTTAAATTGTATTTCCCAATATAGACCCTTTACCCTCTGAAAAGAGTGAACAACTTCATTGCAACAAAGAAGTTACATTGCCATCCACTGTTTGTGTGAGGCGTCAACGCACAGACAGAAGATACAGAAGGAGGTCTAAAAGTCTTCAAGAACAGAGCCTGTTGAGTGAGGAAGACCCAATTGCTGAATTTGGGGCTGTAATACCAAGTCCTATTCTCTGTGATCGTAAAAATCCAAATAAAATGCAACACAGAGCAGAACTAGAAGTGGCAGAACATAGTGATGCTGAGGAATTGCATCATTCTACTCCTGAATCTGCTCCCCCCAAAAAAAGACTGCAGCAGCCAAGCAAGAAGCAAGCCCAACAGCAGCTCCGCTCCAAACCAGAACCGGCTTCACAGAAACCAGAGAGAAGCCGCAAACAAGAGCGTGCCCCATTAAAGAAACCGTGGGAGAATCCCAAACCCAGAGCCCGCTCAAAGAGTCGGGACCGCTCAGCCACTCGGGCCAAAACAGCACCTCAAACACAAGGCAACAAGCTCAACACCTCACTGGGATTCAATGACACGTTTGACTTTGACTGTGAAGAGACGGTCCATATCACACCTTTCAGGGCCAAGGTTGGAGGAAATCAGCCAGCCATCCCCATCAGTGAAGAGGCCCAAACTGAGGTAATATCTGCCGGATCCAAACAGACTGAATCCAGCTCGTCATCACCATCTTCAGAATCAGAGGACAGCCTGTATGTCCCTCAGAAGCATTGGCGGAAACAAGCTTCTCCTGAGAAAACCAAAGTCATCACAACTCGAAGAGGCCGGCCTTCAAACGTAGTCAGACAAAAAGAAAACATTCTTCCAAAACTGGAGATGTCTGGTGAGCATCTAGATTTGTGTTTCTTGGCTCTAGTTTAATTTGTAAATGTTATCTCTGGTGGTTTGATTGTTATTTGTTTTGTATATTCTGTAGTTTTCAGAGAAGAAGAGTCTATCCCCAAGCTCGCAGAGACTAAAAAGTGTGAAGCTCATCTTCCAAACTCACCTGCTTTTAGTTTCTCTAACACGGTTACTATGGAACAGGAAAATCAACAAGGTCAGTAAATGGTAGATTATGTCAAGTCTTAATATGTAACGATGTTCAAATCCTGTCACGAAGACTAATAAGAAAACCTGAAACTAACTTACTCTGTAACCTTGCGATTCTGGTGAGAACGAGTTTGTCTATGTGAACTGCAAAAATGTGCATTCAATTACTATAAATAAGTTATTTGTAGCTTGAATATGGTTCTAACAAATGTGGTTGCACGGTGGCCTGGATCCATTCATCCATCCTGCTGCATGGCAGTGTGGAGAACAAGCTGCAGGTAGACGATGCGCAGGATGGATGGCTGGCTCCAGGTGACAGTGGCTACCCCCCGAGGCATTGGCTCCTCATTGATGTGGTCCACGCTCATATGCGCTGTTGTGGAGTGAGCCATCAGCTCATTTACCCATTTGAATGCCATCATTTTACCTCGGCAGCCTTCCTCTTGTTTGTTACGTCGCTACTATGACCCCAAAACACGATAGCCTTATGTGTCCACCTCACTAACAAGCACCTCGATTTCAGTCCTTGAAAAGTTACGTTTACACACCCTCTCCATTGCTATGATTCATCACCGTATAACACCACACAGGTGCTTTGCATTGACCGTGTATGGTAGGGGCGAGGACGTGAACCAAATTCACCTGTGCAACCTTTTTGGCAAAGGTGGGATTTATAAAGGGAGATTGCATGTACCTGTGGGTAAACAGTAGCGATTCTATGCAAAGTTTTGTAAATGAGGTCCCTGATCCAGTTTTTTGGAATGTGATGTGTGGATTGATTGCATGTTTGTTTCAGAGCCCAATAAACAGGAGATGGTGGAAGACTCCTTGCTTCCCGTCAGCCCTCTGGTTGAAGCTGAGATGATAAGAATAGACAATGTCCTGTCTAATTACGGAGAAGCTTCCTGTGAATCCTCTGCTTTATTGCCCCACAAAACGCAGAGAAGGCTCAAAACGTGCACAAAACGTAAGTTTAAAGCTACTAAAACCTGCATGTCGGAATCAACTGTCAACGTGTCTTCATCATCATCCATGAGCGCTTGATGGTCGTGTCTCCATTTTATTGTCACCTGACTGATCTCTTTATTGCACTCTGGGCCTTTTGGTGTATGCACATGATTCTTGTTTCCCTTTCTCTTTGCATCACATTTCTACAGGTGGGCTTGGTATAAGGACCTCAGGGTGGGGCTTGGGTCTGTGTGATGTGACCAATCTGTCCCCTGCAGCCTATCGCAGCTTCTCCAGTGGCAGCTCTCGCCCCTCAGATACCCGATGTTCCACCCCTGTTCTTGCTCGCAAGCGGCGCAGCACCACAGTGGTTGATTATAAGGAGCCTTCATTAAACGCGTAGGTTCACACAGAGGCTCCTGTCACAGTTTCAGTTAATTGAACTCGCTGGAAGAATTCTTAACGTGTATATATCCCTATCCCTCCCTCACCCTCCAACAGGAAACTTCGGCGTGGAGACAAGTTCACAGACCTGCAGTTTCTCCGTTCTCCCATTTTCAAGCAGAAGCCGGATCGGAGATCGGTGCAGAAATCGAGGAAGTCTGTGAGCAACCAGCAGCCGTTCGAAAAGTACAATGAATCTTTTGTTGGATGTCGCTGAAAGTTGCTTTTTTTTTTTTCTCCATTTCTGCTTTTTTGTTAGTAAATGTAGTGATTAATATGCCAAAATGAAGTCACAATTCCCTGGTATATCTTTATTATGAGATCTATGTGTATACATGTGGTCTTCTGATACATTCAGTGTATTTTTAAATGTTTGTGACAATAAATGTTTTATTCTCAGGGTCTAAGTGAATGTAGGAGTGTAAAAACACCATCACACGAATTTAACATCAGGTTTGTTTTATTCAGTCTACAAAATAGGCTAATTTCATGTCATTAAAACCAATTGTACAAACCGCATGAAATAAATTCTCAAGATATATTACAAAAGTTCTTTCCCCCCCTAAAGTTGCTTAGAAAGTATAAACACCTTTTTACAAAACAGCAAAACTACGTAGTATTGCACAATCGTCATTTATCTCGTAAGTATAAAGTTAGCAATCTCCAGATCAAAAATAAGAAATAATAAATTAAGACCTTGTCTTTAGCATAATTCTTCTAAATTACAGCACATAAATAAGAATAAACTCTAGATAATTAAATTAGTCCTTAGTTGACTGCGTAATTTATATGTAAAGTTAAAGAAAAGAGTCGAATTTATGTTAATACTTGGGAAAATAAAAGTGCATTTGGATAGTCAAACTGCTTTTGTAGCTTGGAGAGGAAAACAATCTCTAGGTTCTGAGAGAAAATATATTTATACACATTTAAAATATACAGATAAGTGCTTTAAAATCCAATCTGTACAAATTTAAAGTATGTACTCCTCGTTTGGCAGGATGAACTCATCACAGGATTAACTTTGACCTCTGTGGGGGACATGCTCACAAAGCGCAGACAGGAAAACCTGAACCCGGTCGCTTTCCTCACAGCCAACACTTTTAACTCAATCCATGCGTTTCCTTCATGTGATGTCTACCTGAGTCAACCAGGAGGAAAAGGCAGACATTAAAGCGGCAGTGCGAAAAACAAAGGAGGTGAAGTCAAATCGGTGGAAGATATTCATTGAGCGGCTAAACACAGCTTTCCTCCCAGTTTAATAAGCACCGCTCTGCACCTTCCACTGTCCTTTCTTGTAGTGGGGCCTCTAGGATGTTTGATGAAATGACAGCAACACTTTGCAGTTTCTGTTCTACCCCGAGTCGCTCCCTTGTGTCCCATCTTTCAGAGTGAATCTGTCTGGTACTGATTCAATGCAGGATCTGGGCCAGCATCTGTCAAACCAAAGTGCTGATCTGAACCCAGTTGGCACTGGAAACCCTGCCCACTCAGCAATCAGTAGTCCTCTTAACTGCTTGTCTTTTGCATAACCTATAATTTAAGCTTTCCCCAAAAGGAAATAACTTGTATCTACTTCTCAATGAGGCCTGCTTCTTTAATCTTGGTGTAAAAGAATTTCTCAAGCAAGTTGGCACACTTGTAGTACTCGCTCTCCGGAGGGTTGTATTCACGGCAGTTGGTGAAGATGCGTTGCATGTCCGCCATGAAGAGTTTGCGTGTTGTGTAGTATTTGCTCTTCAGACGCTCAGTCATTGTCTTGAGGTCTGTAAGTAAAGACATTAACCGTGAATGAGAAATATAATCCTCAGAACTTCCTGACTCAAGTCCCACTATCATGTTCTTTACATGCTAAAGGACATAGTTTGGGAAAATTAAGCAGTCAGCTGCTGATTCATGGTTTAGCTAAACACTTGATTCAGTGAAAACCTCCAACATTGAGCAAAAAAACTGTACCGTATTAAGATGGATAAAAATACTAGGCTTAAAAAGTGTGACCTAATATAAAGTATCACTGGTGGTAACTGGGTCCAAATAAGCAAAAAAGAAAACTTCCATTAAAACTGTATATAAACAGTGGATGGAGCCTCCCAGTAGGTTTCTGAAGAGCAAAAGTGGAGCTCATTGGGTGGTTGCTACCGTCACCATCTTGACAGTTTTACATGTGCTGTCGCTCCGGAAATACAAAAATGGTCAAAGAACTGGAGCGTGGGGAAGGATGACATCTATCAAGCTACCTGTAGCTAAGAGCTAACTCAGAGCTAATGGGAGCAAACTGGCTAACAGAGGTAGGAGGTCTAAGGCAGTGTTTGTGCTACACTCTGCCTTCTTCTTTTCGCTATCTAAAGGGATTTGTTATAAAAAATGTCAAAAGTCACCCCCTTACTGTGGTCATAAAGGTCAACCCAACCTTTTAAACCTACAATGTTTTTTTTTTTTATCAGGCTGTAAATGCATTTATTTCTGCTATGAAGTTGTCCTTTTTTAACATGGGAGTCTATTGGGATTTGCTGTTTTGGAGCCCCTAGTGGATGAGGAGTGAACTGCAGGAGCGAGGAGACTTATTTTTTTCCCCAATAGAGATTGCTGCTTGTTTAACCTTCTTCAGTGACCCCTGCAATACAGACTGTCAAACACTTTCATGTCACATCCATTTTTACCAGTGATGTAAATTATAAATCAAAGTGGATACTAACACAGAGGAAGCACAGCGAGAGTTAACCCACTTTAAATACTCCCAGATTAGTTTCACATCCAAAACTCATGCATACATACAAATGCAACCCCTGAATATAAAAAATTATAATTACAATAATCAAGTAAAGAATCATAATTACTTGTGTGGCCAGCTTTTTGTTGCTTTTTATCTGTTAGACTATGAGGATGACCCGGTCGAGTATTGAGCGCATCAATCCTCAGATGTAACTATGTCATATAGTGATGTGATCAGTTCTGACCATAGTGTAATTCCAACCTATTTAGACTGATTAATGTTATGTACAAAGCCTAACAGACCATCCCTGTGTGAATGCACTATTAACATGACTGTGGTGGTGTGCACACATACCCATGGGAAAACGAATGACCTGGTAATAACCAGGTGCCTCCGTTTTCTTCACAGGCTCCATGAAAGGCCAGGCGTTCTGGTGACTCTAAAACAAACAAAGCAGTCTGTGAGAACAGGTGCGCCACATGGAGATTTTCTGCATATGTATCTGTCCTTCACCTTAACATGCTGGAGGATGGTTTTTAGGGTGCTGTACAGTTGGTCTGGGTCCTTCAGTTCCTTCCTAAAATTGCAAAACAAATGTAGGACACCACACCAAGATTACAACACTGATGATGCAACGACATTCATGACATAAATAAGTACCGGTAATAAAGATCGAACAAAATGTCACAGTTTTTTCTGTCTATGCGCTTGGATTACAAAAGAATCATCAAACACACTCACCCTTTGCCCACAGGCTTCCAGCCAGTTTCACCTGTTAATACAATCAAACTCAGCTTAGACTCAAACATCACCAAAACAAATACAAGAACTTGTTCTATACTGTATTTTTAATAAACGTACGTATGCCAGGAATGCTCTCAATGGGAATCTGTCGGACTCCGTCCTTAAAACAGGACAGCCCTGGATAAACCTTTCTGATCTGAGCCTGCTTCCTTTCTATCAGTTTCTTGATGATCTTGAGGGACACAGACAGGAATGGGTTTTATAAAAAGCAAGTGCAGGGATAGAGAGAAGTTAGAAAGATGCCATTTAAAAATGCCCCACATACCTCTTTCTGTTTCTTGATGATAACAGAGAACTCTGTGTAGGGAATGCTCGGGTTGAGTTCACAGCCCATAAGCGTGGCTCCCTCATAGTCCTTGATGTAGCCTACATACTTAGACTTGGGAACCTTGATGTCCTTTGAAAAACCCTAAGCGGAAGGCAGAGGTGGCTGTTTTCTCAGAGCTATAATAATAGCAAATATCAAGGATCTAAAATTTTAACTTAAATTTTCATTCACAATTCTCACAACAAACAGAAAGTAAAACTAGACCCGTAAAAACACAAAGGTCAGAGATTATGATCGCACGGAGAAGCTGCTAGCATGTGTGCCTTTTCAACAGAAAAGCCTCTTACCTGTTTCTTGAAGTAACCGATCGCGTACTCATCTGCATAAGTAAGGAAGTTGAGGATTTCGTGCTTTATATGATATTCCTTTAAGTGGTTCATCAAATGTGTTCCGTAGCCCTGAAGCCAAACAGCCAAACATTAGCCTTCTCTGTCCAGCACTACTAAATGCACATAGGTAACTAAATAAAGCCAGCAGTGCTCTCACCTTGACCTGTTCATTGGACGTGACTGCGCAAAAGACGATCTCTGTAAAGCCCTGCGACGGAAACATCCGGAAGCAGATCCCACCGATCACTCGGCCATCCTTGATGAGTGACAACGTTTTATGCTTCCTGCCAGGAAACAGAATCGTCCTTTTCATTGTTCTTCTGCTACACTCCATCCCACAAATGACATCATATTTATTTACTCACGGATCGAAGACCAGCCGCGTGATGTACTCCTTCGGCATGCGGGGGAGCTGGTGGGAGAACACGTTCTGAAGACCGACGAGCCACATCAGGATCCTTTTGTTGGGCTTCTGGTTTAGCGAGTTTCCAATAACGTGGAATTCAATCACACCTCTCCGCTCCTCTAGGCGGGCAGCTTCGTCACGTGCAGAATGAGCTGACAGCAGACTGGTCTGTAAAATAATGATGATGATGAGTTCCCATCAAAAACAGAGTTTATTTAATGGATAACTACATCCAGGATTACAGGTTACCTCTGCAATGGCAGCAGGGTCAGTGATGGTTGCCATGACTTCATTGATGAGATCCATGGGGATGTCACCTACCACCCTTGGTCTTTTGTTTTCTTCCTGATGAAGGGGCTCCGAGGTTTTACGCTTTTCACCAACTACAGCTAATAATAGACACAGAGGAATTTCAGGGACTCTATTTATAGCCTCATTACACATAATGTGTAATCTTGTTTTAAAAGATGAGATGAAACAGCTCAGCCGTTCAGATTAACCCTGTGCTCGCTGCATCAGTGAAACCTATTAACATAATTAGATTTATCTGCAATACCTGGGTTTGTCTCCAGTACAGAGGCAGGTTTTCTGGCAGGACTGAGATTGCCACAGGTGGAAGGGTCCACTGACACAGGACTGGTGCTGTAATACAGTGGCCTGGCTACCGGGGGAGCACTGATCACTACACAGAAAAGTTTACATTAAAAACTTGGTATGCATTTAAAAAAAATATATCAGTCCACCTGATGGGGATGTGCTACCTGTGCGGACGGGAATCTGCCCTCCAGTAGCTCCTGCCAAGAAGTCCTGACTCCAGATAGGAGAGCTCTGACTGTACACCTCCTCCTCCAGCATAGACAAGAACCTGAACAGAGAATACACAGGCACTACTTTACTACCGTGCATGCTCCTTTCTGCCGGCAAGCCTGTTTAAAGTTGTCTTTTCTCCATGGATGAGTCCGGTCAGGCCTGATTAGGGATAACCATGACAGAAAAAGCAGGACCCTATCTTCCAACTTCAAAGCAGTTTGTTGCAGACTACCCATCTAGTTTCTTGTTATATTTCTTCAGATTTTCAGTGATGACACCAGTTTTTAAGGTGACAGATACTAGATCCTACATTCCTTTGTAGGCATGTCTGAATGGCTCAGAATACTCTGTATTTGCATTCACACTGAAGTACACAGCGTTTGATCTGTGCAACATAATTCCAAGTGCTGTTCTTCCTCATATTCTCTGATAATTTCTTGTATGTCTTACTTGGGAAAGTGTGTTAGAATGAGTGTGCGTTTCTCAGGGGGAAGCTTGTCCTTTTCCTGTCTGGCCTGCTCCAGCAGCTGCTTCCTCATCACAGTGAACACAGAACGCAATAGTGTCCGGCCGAAGATCTGAGTAGTCTCATACCGGGGTAGACTGTCACAGAACTGAGGCACATTGCAGTAGCAAAGCCATCTACAAGGAACAAAGAAACATCTTTAAAAGCTGAACAGATGAAATGATTTGAAGCAATGTTATATCTGCTTAGTGCCGCTACCTGGTGTAGTTGGATTTGTATCCAGCTGCATCATCACTGGGCACCCTTTGGCGTCGCTGAGAGGGTGTTTCCAACTGCCAGTAGTTAATCTGATTGAGAAACATCTTGGCTAGCTCCATGATGGTTTGACGTTCCTTTGATGGTAGGTGGCTGAATTTGTACTGGACGAAATTGTTCACTCCCTTGTTGCAAAAACAGATTAAAAAAGGAGAAAAAATAAGGACAAACAAATTGCAAAAGAGAGCTGTTTTCTATTAGGCTTTTAATCTACCTGCTCAATGCTGGGCTTTTCAAACGGAGGACTCTCCTGTGCTTCCAACATTGGTTTGCCCATTTGTAGAATAGATTTCCTTAATAGCTGAAGGTTAAAAAGGTCATTAGAAAGTTTACTCAAATGCATTACAGAGCTAAAGAAATGGTAATGAAAAAAATTACTTTGAAGAGGGAAAAGTAGACTTGTTTAGTGTCAGCATCCTCCTCTTTGTGAACACATGTGTACAGATACTCCACATCCAGGACGATTCCAAGAAGTCTGTTCATTTCTTCTTCCGATACATTTTCTAGATGGGTCACGTGATCACCTGGGAAAAAATAAATGATTAACATTTCTGTACATGTAGTTTTTTTGCTGTTAGTTTTTTCAAAACACTGCAGCATCTTTCATGACACACCTAAAGTGTGAGAGCAGCTCCGGCAGGGCTCCTGCAGGTTGACTGTGTTGGATTGCTGATCAGTTTGAGGGGGCGTCGGAGGTGGGTTCTGACTCTTCCAGCCATTACACTTACAGGCTCCCTCAGCCTATGAAAAAGTACATCTGAAATAAATATGAGCAGGAAAGGCACAAGTACAGATCCACCTTTTCAGTCAACTTTAATAGCAAGTACCAATTAAATGACTTGGCTTATGTTGATATGAAAACAAAGCAAACGACACAAAGTCATAAAATCATTTTCTAAAAAAAATGGCTGCAACGAACCACATATGTCTACATTTAATAAAAAGTTTTATTGACTTTTTATACAGAAACCGTGTGTAGATGGTAGTGGCTCACCATCAGTCAACGAGCGGTGCTGTTTTGCGCATGCGCTCTTAAATAACAACAAACTCCGCCCACCCCAGCAGCTGTCACCCTGTCAAAACAAAGACTCCGTCCCTCTCTGCGGATCATAGGCTGCATAAGCCCACTAAACTCCACTGTATTAATCATCATGCTCTTACAGATTGTGAAATTTCCTGTTAAAAGCTGGAGATCGTGCACGAACACACGCTGGGATTCAGCCCCTGTACGCACAGTCAGCTACTCCCAGAAACCAGCGCCAAGCCAGTGTTTACGCTCACCACCCCCACCTTGACAGAAACATAGTAACATTGTAAAAACACTGGACAGCTTGCAGCTGGAAGGCCCTTAAAAGTCCCACCACTGCGATAACATTTTATCCATCCAGGTAAATGTAACATCAGCGCTTTAGTAAACTAGCTCGTGCATGCAAAATGAAAAGAAAAAAAGTGCGGCAATGGCTTCCTTTGCTGTGCTTGCGTTTTGAAAACTATTGCATCCAAAACCTAGAGATAATCCATCAAAAATATTAAACCTTTAAACTATACAAAATCAAAAGTCCACTAGCTACAAAATGTGCATACTTTGCATGATGAATACACTCCGAGTTTTTCCAGTTTCTTCGGTCGTGGTGACGAGCGGAGTTGCGCCTTCTTCACGGCAATACGTGCGGATCCTCCAGCGGCGCCGGAGCCCTCCGTTCCTCCGGCCCCAGGAGCGGCAGGAACCAGGCCCGCGGCTCCGATGGCCGGCGAACCTTGCTGGATCCCTGCGCTGTCGGCCATGATTAGCAACGAAACCCGAGGGGACCGCAGGCCCGGGGGAAATGTTTGCTCCGCCGTCCGCTCTATTCCACAAGCGGAGGATCAGACATGGCGCTCATCCTTATTTTCAATTTTCTCGGTGCAGGCCCATTTTCCTCCGCTAGGGGACTCCGATTGGATAGGCAGACCCAACAACAATTCAGAGGTCACAATTTGCAACCAATTGGAGCAAAAATTTCAAGGTCAAATGTAAAATAAAAAATTGGTTGTGAGGAGCCATTTTTTTCAGCCAGTTCATGCAGCAGATGGGATTAGCAGAAATCTGCATCAATAAATTATATTTATTTAGATCCCTTAAACTGTGCAAAATACCCATTTTAATAGCATAAAATACCGATATTAAAACCTCTCTCTTGCAAAAATGGGCAAAACATAACATTTAGGTCAAAACAAAGGCTACTAAAGGAGGATTAAAAACATGTTTGTGCAGTTTAAAAACGGCTACTCAGTTCATGCAAACACAAACAGCCTGCTTACAATGATAAATGATCAAATTTATTTCAGTATTTATTTGGTCATTACATAATAGTACTGTAAAATACTTGCATTTAAATGTTTCCTGCTGCAAAAAAGTGTTGACAAAAAAAAAAAGGCCTACAATCTACATCCCTAAATGATCACTTCATTTTGAAACACAGCCCACTGCTGTTATACTCTTCCTACATGTGAGATGTTATTGAGAAGCAGGCAAGTGGATTCTCTGATCATTTTGTGTGATGTCCCACTCCTCTGGAACTTTTACAACCAGTATGTTGGAGGTGAAAGTTAAGGTTTACTTACACAGAGGAGTACTTGTACAAGGCATTATAGTCTAAGCAAAATTGAAGGAAAAAAAAAAACTAACAAGATTTTGATTTGAGAAAAGTTACAAGACAGATCTCTAAATAAATGCAATTTAATTTTTTAGTTAATTACACTACATACATTTATAAAGACCACCAGTGTTTATTATTTAACCATGTGTAAAGGGAACAGCAACAAACCTCCGAACCCGGTTTGAGCCGTTTACCTGCTAACTGTACAGTTTTTTTTTGTAATGATCTAAACAACTCCCTAGCAAGCATTAGTCCTGTCACAAGTAAATCAAAAAAAGGTAGACTACACTGCAACACCATATTTACAGTATATTATTTATATATTTATATTATGTATATATTTATATCACACTGGCTGAAATTATGACAAATTCATGAGCATCATTAGTGCAAGGCATGAGTTAGACCTGTAAAAGGAAACAACATAAAGTTATTGACTAGGAGGACTTTATGTGATTGTGTGTAAGCATATGTATCTAAATCTAACAATGTAGAGTGAGAATAAGGAAAACATAAATATGTGCTTAATGTAGGCATGGGTGAGGTGTAACAGACTGCGTGTGCTGATCTACAATGTTGTTTATGAGTCAGAAAGGAGTTCAGGGATTGTACGTTGTGCAAATGTGCACATGCCAATGTCCATGTGACAGTGTCTCCATATTAATCACCAGTTGGCCCAAATTGAATATACAGACACACAAGTGTATCTAAAGCACTTTCTATTCAAGAGAAGACGTAATCATGAAGAACCCTTACATATTGCAACTCCCCACTCGCTAACTTTTGCTTTTTACATGGTGCAAACACAGCAGCGGTCCAGCAACACTGACTGAATGGAAAAGGTGGCTGTCTAAATTAAATCATCTAATGCAGGAAAGCCACAGTTTGACCTAAAAGAGGGGGTCTACACAAGATTTATGAAAGAACGAGGCAAAGCACACATCAGGAATGGACAGGGGATCCCTGATGTGTACCTCAGAGGCCTTTGTGCCTTACTGTGGAGGAAGCTGGGAGGAGGAGGGGTGTTTTGCTGAGCTGCACTGGTCCTGGCAGACACTCAACTTGAAGAGCAAATACTGCAAAACATTGCACAATGCCACTATGGACAGCTACAAGCAGGCAAAGCCCCAGAATGGAGCCCACAGGTAGAAAAAGAGAATTTACATCACTGCTAATTTGATTTTTATGTGGAAGGGATAGGACACGATAGAATAGTGCAGGTAAAGAAGGAATTTAAAAGGACTGTAGTCAAATTTTATATTAAACTTTAAGATAAAAGGCTCTCAGTAACATGGATGCAGTTTGTAATTGCCGTCTCTCTACCTTCCGCCTTTCCCCTCTCAGATTTAGGAGTCCTCATGTCTGACAGATTTCTTTGTGCTAATGCAGACGTAAGGTAAAACTATTTCTGACTCTATTCCGGCTCATGTCCTGCAGGTATGCGTGCATCCATAGTTTCAACAAAATCATAGTAAACAATAATCAATAAAGTTATCACAAAAGGAAAAAAGAAGAAGACTGGCATTAAAAGGTAGTAGTTAAGCTATTCAAGGAAAAGAGAAGTGATTAATTCTGCAGAAAAGGTCTTTATATCAACATTTTGGAGCAAAGATGATTGAACAGAAGTTGTACTTGCAAATCAATAATCTGAGCAACCAATAACAATTGATAAGATGTGATAAGCTAGATGGCAGAAAGTAAGACAAAGTGGTTAAGAGGCTTCACCAGGTAGCAGCAGAACCACGATGGAGAAAACAAGGCAGAGCCACAGAGAAAGATCAGTGTGATGGCACTGACTTTGCTACAGAGAAAAGAAAAAACAACAAGGATGGGCGGGGCATGTTTTTTTGTCTCAAACATTAAGTGACATATTGCATTAGTAGCTGCAGTGGCATATTGGGGGCATTGGCCACATTAGTTACTAGTATATAGGTCTGAGAAGAGAGTGTGTTCTTCATGTTAGTTAGAGCAGCATGGAGCCTTGGCTGGCTGGGCAGCTTCTGTCAGGTCCACTCCCCGATTCCGCCCACTGTTGGCTCCTGGAGCTTGAGGCTCATTTTTTGGCAATCTCTTTGCTGAAAGAAAGAAGAAAAAAAAGATTAAAAAAAAACCCCAAACAAACAAACAAACAGAACAGCCACAAAAAGACAAAACAGTAACTTTTCATTTTCAGAGAGAAGAAGCCTCAAATGAAAGAACTGAAACATTTAATTAACCCAAACAACTCTGTACGTCATATTTAAACTCTGCAAAAACTGCTAAATATGTGTGAAAAGTTACTCACCAATAGCCATAAATATCTCATTCACATTCATAGATGTTTTGGCTGATGTCTCCATGAAAAGTAAGCTGTTGTCATCTGCGTAGGACTGGGCGTCCTGTTGGAGTAAATGCATAAATATTCAACACGTCCGTGCATATGCATGCAGGTACAGGACAAAGACAGTTAGAGGTTACAAGAGGAATGCATTTCAAGGCTTCTTAGAGTAAAGTATTTGTTCTAGATTTGAATAAATATTTACATAGTATATTAAGAAAAAAAATAGGCAGAGATGTGAAAGGCAAAGCAAGCTTAAAAAAAAAAACACCCAAAAAGCACTGACCTGAAAGTCAACAGCTCTCTTGCTGGCTAGGTCAGCTTTGTTGCCTGACAGAGCGATGACTATATTAGGGCTAGCTTGTCTTTGTAGTTCCTTCACCCAGTTCTTTGCCCGTGCAAAGGATTCCTTCACACACACACACACACACACACACACACACACACACACACACACAGTGCATTCATATTTCATGCTGCAGCTTGTTTTACATTTAGTCTAGTTCAATCCTGCAGGCCTGAATACATGCCAGTGTCATTAATCCAACTTAAAGTAAGAAAAGTTGTGAAAACAGAACAACAGCTTAAGTCAGTGACTGATAAACGTGCCTCGTTTGTGATGTCGTAGACCACTATAGCGGCTTGTGCCCCTCTGTAATACATGGGTGCCAAACTGTGGTAACGCTCTTGACCGGCTGTGTCCCAAATTTCAAACTTCACCGTTGTGTCATCTAGACACACTGTCTGGGTAAGAAAAGCCGCTGAGGATAGGATGAAGTGAGAGGGTGAGTCAGCATCACATGATTAGTAGCCGAACCAAACAATACTCTTTCCATAGACATGTTTAAAAACAAGTCATAAATGCAGCAGGACTCGATATTTTGATTCTTAAATATTTACATTGTTTATTTAAAAAAAAAATCTGATCCAAACAGACTTTAGCTATAAAAACACAAAACTCTTATCAATGACAAAACAACAGGTTTTCAGATTGGACTGGTCTGATGAGCGTGCTCACCTCCTATTGTGCTTTCCTGGAATTCATGGAACTGGCCCTTGACAAAGCGGAGCACTAAGCTGGACTTCCCAACAGCTGATTCTCCTAAAAGCACAAGCTTAAACTGACAGATCTTATTCCCCGAGTTGGGTCCATTGGGTCTTGTAGCTCCTCCTCGATTAGCCATGACCTGATCAGATCTTCTGGTCTCTTGTTTGCCAAAATACCTGGACTCGTGCTGCACAAAGGAAGAGAACAAACATGATTTTTAACATAGAAATACTTTTATACAATAAAAACAATTACTTCGGCAGAATTTAAAAGCTTAGGACAATGCTAACTTAACCTATTTTTAACACTGGCAGTATACTAAAATACCAACAATCACTTGTTAAACCGACATGAAGGCGGGGACTATGCAGAGATCAATCAGAGTGGCAGGGTTTGTTTTATGGCACTTCACTGACAAGCAGCAAGAAATCTGCCGATGCTAATCGTTTAGCATATTAACAAAGCAGCAGATTAAGCACAAAAACTTAATACAACAAAATAAAAGCACTTTAGTGCATGCTTCATCATCCTAAAAAATAAAACGCATGGCTTTTTCTCGATCTGTACGTACATTATAAAAATTCAAGAACAGTTGCAACCGTTGCTTCTCTGAAATCTGAAGACGTTTGTTTACAGATATTCATTCAAGTTCAATGTGAAGAAAGTTGGATAAGAAAAAATCAATCAAAATATGCTCATTTTACTCACTGACTGAACACTGAGCAGAGACAACTAAAAGATGGTATTCTCATTCTGTGTTAGTAATAAATTCTGTACTAATACCAACCAGGTGCAGACATCCATAACAGCGACGCATCTCAAAAATAAACATTTACCTGGTACTATCATTGTTCTTCTTTCTGGATTTACAAACTAAGTGAAATCCATTTGAAATCAACTTTAGCAGGGTGCAAAAATGTGGGTTTTAGATCCAAAAACTAACATTAGTGGAGACGACAGAATCCATGTGAACCTGGATGGATTAAAATACTTCTGTTATAACATACTTGTGAACCTGTTGGACAGATCAGAAGAGGTGACTGAAGCTTCAACATAAAGCAGTTGCCAGTGTTTTGTACTTTAAGGTACCTTTTCAATCAATTTCAGGAGTGTCTGGGTTAACTAATGAACTAAGAGCTTGAATATAGCAAACTAGTGTTACGAAGCAACTGTATTCGTACGTTATCAGTCTTTGGCTGAAAAAAGAGAAACCCTAAACACAACGCAGCATAGGTAGCTAAGATGCAGAATCTATGTACATGCATGGGAACATAACTCTCCAGCACAGAGGGAGGTAAATAAAGCAGTGTTTACTTTGTAGTTCCTGGTGATGGCAAACAAAGCAAGTCTGAATTTTAGTTATTATTCAAACTGAATGCTTTTCACTTCACAAAGACATACTGCAGAGATACGTGCTGCTTGTTGTGAAAAGATAATGCCAGATCAGAAAGGTCTGTGTGGGACTTGTTTATTTTCTTATTGGATTAATTAGCTTTATGCTGGACTGCCAACCAGAACACACACAACCTACTGATTCTGCTGTAGCTGAAAGCCTGACTTGGTCCACTGATCCATTCCACACCAAAAACACAAGCGGTGACGGATGCCCATCAATGCTGCAGACAGGAAACCTAACACATGCTGCTGCATTTTTATGAACGCTCTGCATAGCATGCCTTTATATTTGATATGAAGATATTAATGGTTTTATTGTACATAAAACAGATTTTCTCACCTTTTTATCTAAAACTGCTACGATAAGTAACAGCTTGCTGAAAGTTCAGTACAGATAATTACCGAAGAGGCAAAGAAAGCCCACGTCATATCCACAGTAACAGAAAGCAAAAGCTGTCCTGTAGTCATCCATCCCATTTCTACGAGAGCTGCTACATGGATGCATGCCAGTCATTGCTTACCAACTTGTTCCGGACTGAATTGTGAACTATAAAACAGATGGCTGTTGTCAGGAAATAACAATAGTCTGTGTGAGTTTACAGAGAGATGGCTGTCCAGAGAACAAATTGTGGAATCCCATCACTGATTATAAACACAACTTCCTTCCAAACTCCTTACATATGCTGTCTAGTGCACTCTAGTGCCAAAGGCACCTTTGTTCACCACATTCACATTTCAACAATAATGTCCTGTGAGGAATGTTAATCTATGGAGATGATTAACTTCCTGGTAAATTCTGAAGCAAGTTCCTACATTTAAAATAAAATATCATAGTAATCTCTGAGAGCATGATTATTTAAAACTGAAAACAGCAACAACACAAAGAAATGTCTGGAGTTTGTTGGTGTTTTTTTTAGTTGGAAAAGTCAGTAAACCTTTGTAAAAAGAGGGAGAGGAGAACTTCTTCATCTTATGTTTAAACATTTAACAAACTATTCAGATTGGACACAAGTTAAAGAGCCTTGTTTTTTCCCCACAGCGTGTGAAAGCAAAGTAAAGCTAAAACAGCAAGTCATTATGTTACTACAAAAGCAATACATTCCTCTCTATGAGTGTTAAACCTAAACCAATGATGGGTTGAAGTTAGTGCAGAACATTTAAAGGCAAACATACTTTGTTTTCCACCCCAAAACCAGAATCTGATGACTTGTTGAGCATGTATGAAGCTCTGCTGAAAAGATATTTTACTTGTCCCTGTTCTAAACAAACCCAAACTCATTTCTACAATAGCAACATACAGTTTTATAATTCATAGCTCTGTTTGGTTTGTTTTACTTATCGATCTTTTAATTTAGTTTGCTTATTCAAATTCAGGTTCATGGGTGACTGGAGCCCACTGCAGTTGCTCACAGGTGTCCAAAGTAGGTAAGTTATATTGTATCTCTGCTCCAACAATAAATGGATCCTACAGTCAATGAAGTTCAGGACAATGACTGATGATTAATTTGAGTCCGGTGAAACAGGGATACCTGAAAACCCGCTGGGTTGCAGGCCAGAGGTGGACACTCCTGCAGTAGCTACTAAGCGAGAGGTAGGAGACACCCCGGGCAAGTCACCAGTCCATTGCAGGGTGTTTTCATTTGATGAATATATATATTATATTACAACAAAGTTCTTTTTAACCTCAATATTCTGAGCCGTCATCTCTTTGTTTCAAATATACCCTGAGATTTGTAACCCAGATTTGCACTTTTCAATCTGTCATCTCCTGAGTTCTGTGCATTAAGATAGGTTTGTTTTCTAGACCTGAACGATATTGGGACATTTTGCTTTTTTTTTTTCTCGTTTGTTTTTGTAACGCTGCAAAATACATTACGATTGTAAAAACAACACAGGAATATTCACAGATTATTTGAACAGCAGTTTTAGTTACACTGAACTCCTGCCATCTTGTTTACAGTAAACCTGCAAATGATCTTACGACTTTTGAATGTTACAAGTATGGTTTTGTCTGTTTTTCTTGGTGTTTGCTTGCACATATTGTGCTAGGACCTGAGTAAATGTTCCATTCAATAATGTTTAGTTAACAACTGCAAACATTGGTGTAGACATGGATGCAAATGGACGGCCTCCTCATCTACGCTTAAAGGTTGTGGATGACAAATGAACATAATGAGTTCATTTGCTTCCTACATTGCAGGACCTACGGTGTGAATATTGTGCATACGTACATTAGGATGATAATGCTCAAACAGTATATTATGCAGCTTTAATTTAGGGTATTCATGCTAATAAAATATGTGGCTAAAAGAGGAACCAGCACAGCAGAAAACATCAGCTGCCAAAAACATAAAATATCAACAGACTGCACTTGCATCCACAGAAAAACCAATAAAAAGCTTTTCTAAACAAAAATATCCCCTCTCTTCCAACAATGAAACAAAACACAAATTTTCCTGAAATCCAATTGCTTGATGAGCAGGATAACTAACATGGGTCCATGTTTTTCATGATAGATAAAGTTAATAAAGTTTGTTATTCTACTGATCTATTCCTGTTTTGTTGTTTTTAACTTTTTCTGGTGTATGATACATTTAATGAAAGAATTTCCCTCTGGTCGTTTTCCAGCTATCTGACTCAGTTTTGTTGTGACATGCAGTTTTATTGTAAGCGGAGACAAATCCTGAAATGATGGTATGATCTGCTACTTACAGGCTGGCAAAGGAAATAGGCTACAACATCGACAGTTCAGAGGAAATTTCGAAACACACGAACTGCAAATGCCAATCAGTACATCTCAATTCCACATACAGCGCTAATAAATGCCAGTTTTAACGAAAAGCATTGTTGTTCATTACTTTTGCAAAAGTATTAGAAACAGAAATAAGAGACCAACACAAGACTGTCCACAAACACTGCATGACTGTGATACTCGTACATTACATGGCTTTTACGTTCATCTATTTACTTTAATTGCTCGTGTTAGGAAGAGATGTGTATTTGTTTTCGTTTGGAAATGGACGCCATTTCCCAATTTATTTATATTCAGTAGCTGGCTAGCTAAGATGCTAATTATTAACCTGTGCTTTTCAAATGAGCAGTAAAATTAGCCCCCAGTCTCTGTGAGAAAAACAGCACAGTAGCTATATGAAATCATTGTAACTGCATTTAAACCAAGGCGATAAAATGTATAATCTAGACATTATTCCCACTTTGCTTGTTACCTAAAAGAGAGAAGCAAAAGCTCAAATTCACTTACATTAGCTCGTTAGCACTTGTTAGCATTCCACCCACCCATTTAGATGGCAGCTAAACAGGAATGCCTGTCAGGCTACTGGCTAAAAAAGATTGATTATCAGCTTACTGACGGCACAAAATCGCCACAAAAGAGAAATAGTTAAACGCAGCAGGATATAACAAAGGCCTTTATCTGTATTCCCATAGCTATCATGAGAGACATTAGCTAGAGTCAGCTAGCGACACCGCTGGCTAACGAAGTCAGTGATGACATCTGAGCAAATGTTAGCGCTAGTCTCTCAGATGAAAACAACTTGTCAAGTACGCTACCTATAAGCCAGACGATGCGACGACCTCTCAATACCACACAGGTAGTATTTTATCACGAAAACCGGTGCACTGTGATAAGGTGGTCGGAGGGTCAAGAAAATAATTTCAACAATCCTGTCACGTCTCCTCCTTTCTTTCTTCTCGCAACTTCCCCTTAGAACCAAAACACAAACAAGCTCTTCCGCTCTCCGTGCCACGTCATAAACACGTCGACTGCGCGAGATAAACTCAGCACACCACACCACAACTGATACTCATATTTACATGTTTTTATAGATATAGCTCGTCACCTTTGGACACTGTCACATTTATATATATATCGATCGG